>CAUYRH010095106.1:0-50325 GCA_963574655.1 Perodicticus potto
GAACATATTCTTCTTAGCAAAGTATCTCAAGAATGGAAGAAAAATTATCCAATGTACTCAGCCCTAATATGAAGCTAATTTATAGCTTTCATATGAAGGCTAAAACCCAATTATAGCACAAGAATACAGGGAAAAGGGCAAAGGAGGGGAGGGGAGGGGGGGAGGATGGGTGGAGGGAGGACATTTGGTGGGATCACATCTATGGTGCATCTTAGAAGGGTACTGATGAAACTTACTAAATGCAGAATATCAATGTCTTCATATAGTGATTAACAAAATGCCATGAAGGCTATGTTTAACGGTTCGATGAAAATATTTCAGATGGTATATGAAGTCAGCACATTGTGCCCCATGATTGCACTAATGTACACATTTATGACTTAATAAAATTACAAAAAAAAAAAAAAAGCTTTTTCCCAGAACTCAAGTACAACTTGCCAGTAAGTCTTGAAATAAGCAAGAATACTTCACTTGAAAGTCTCCCAATTAGTTTGAAGTTGTACAATTAAGTTAACGAACTCATCCTAGAAAAAGTGCTATATACCTCTTTGCTGAATATCATTATAGTCACCTTTAAAGTACTCTCCTTAGGAAGCTATGAACCAATGCCAGTGCCTAGTCCACCCTTCAAAGCAATTTTGGAACTCTTTTTCTATAATAACCATCAGAGCTATCATTGTATTACCCTTGATGTCCTGAATGTCATCAAAATGCCTTCCTTTCAATATTTCCCTTATCTTCAGGGAAACAAAAAGTCATTGGGGACCAGATCAGCTGAGTGGTGAGGATGTTCCAATACAGTTATTTGTTTATTGGCTGAAACCTCCCTCACAGACAGTGCCGTGTGAGCTGGTGCATTGTTGTGATGCAGGAGCCATGAGTTGTTGGTTAAAAGTATGAGTCATTTTCATCTAACTTTTTCATGCAGCCTTTTCAGCACTTTCCAGTAGTAAATTTGGTTAACTGTTCAGTTGGTCCAAATTCATAATGAATAATCCTTCTGATATCAAAGAAGGTTAGCGACATTGTTTTGAGTCTTGATTTGGACTGATGGAACTTTTTGGTCTTGGAGAATTGTCTGACTTCCATTGTGCACTTTGACATGTTGTTTCAAGGTCATCTTGATACACTCACGTTTCATTACTAGTGATAACACAGCCCAAAATATCACATCATCTTACCTCTCCAAATGGTCTCTGTTGACCCTCTTTTGCTTTTGTTCATCTGTAGCTCCTCTGAGACCATTTCTGCACACACCTTTCTCATGCCAAGATTTTCAGTTATGATTTTTTCTAACTTTTTCTCTACCGGGATTACTTGGTCTGCTGTACTCCTCATAGTCAGCTGATTATTTTGATGCACAATTTGATAAAGTTTTGCAATATTTTCATCAGTTCTGACCTCGTTTCATCAGTGATACTTGCTTTCTCCTGAGTAAAACAGTTAATCCATTTGTACACGGCCATTTTCTTCATGGAATTATTTGGACTAACATGTCCCTGATTTCATTTCTTCTCTTCCCAAGTTTAACACAAAATTTAATGTTTGTTTGTTGCTCTAATTCTCATGATGGTACACAAAAACACACAACAACAATAATGAATGCTGCTCAGAAGACACTTCCACATGCTGAGAACACAGCTGTTCAAGGTGGCAAGTTTGCAAACTTAATTGCCAAACCTCGTTTTTCTTTCTAGCTCTTGTCCTCATGTATCCCAGCGTAGCTGCATCACCCCTCTCTTTCATTAGGCTGACTTTCTGCCCTTTGATGTGACAGAACACAGCTCCAAAGATGTTACACGTCTAGTCACATGGAATTACTCATTAACCTTCCCTTAGCACGTATCCCAAATCTCCAGAACAGGACTGCAGCCTAACATGAAAGAAATGTTCAATGGTGGCTAAACAGTGATGGTGCTGGGGTAGGGTCTTGCAGCAGGAATATAGACCTAGTATGTTTTTACATAATATTCTAAGTAAATATTTCAGGGATTCTTTTAATTCTTGCTCTATAAGCGGTTTCTAGTTTTCCAAAGCTTTACTTTCAAATTGTTGCTTGTTAGTTATTGTTTGAAATTCACAAAATATTTCCTGTGCCAGCGATGTCATACCACATTGTTATATCCTTAGAAGAGTCTCCCTCCATCCCACCCCAAAAGGGGAAAACAAGGGTGTAAACAAGGAGCTGACTGGGCCACTATGTGTCTGAACGGCTGTCACTAATTGCTGTAGAAGTCTGGGAACCACACAGTAAAGATTTTTCAAAACTGCTCTATTTTCCTATCGTCTTGTCAAATTATCCATTCCTTTTTATTGTTATGTGAAAACTATGTTCCCTAGAAATGTAGCTGTAATCATAGTCTGTAGTGTGAGTTTTCAGGAAAGGCGTGTTCAGAGCTTCCTTTCAGTGGTCTCCGCAGCAGCAGTAAGAACTCCCTGTCTTATCTGCGGATCCATCCCTGACCACATGCGGACACATCCATCTCTCTCTCTCTCTGGTATGTGCCTGGCACTGTTCTAGTCACGAAGGAGAGAGTGTTGAACTAGATGAAGTGTCAATTCTTCTGGAACTTCTGAGAAAACAAACAACAAAATAAGTAAATATATAAGCCAGCAATTAATATGTAAGAGTCTGCCAGTGAGAAGTACCATGTTTTCTTTGCACTAAAATGAATCAGAGGATTGAAACATGGAGTGATCAGACAGTCTCTTTAGTAGGGCTGTGAAATCAGGCATTGCTAAATTTCAACTCAGTGCTGTGGTTCTATAGCCAGGACAAAGGCCTTCCAGGATGGAGCAGTGGAGACCCAGGACATGGAAAGGATCAAGATGGCCTGTTACCTTGCCCATGCTAAATTCTTAATTTTAGCATGACCTCCACCCAGACATTAACTTGGCTTCTCTCATCACTTTCTGTCTCCACTCCTTGTTTCTTCCACTTACAATTCTTCTCCTTTCCTTTCCCACTGCAGGGCAGAAGTCTCAGAGACCTCTCTTTTCTTCTACACAGTTTTGTTGTGGCTTTCAAAGGGTATTTGCTTTGCCTTTTAAGGTCATTTAAAAAATACTTAAAAGATCAAATCATTAAAAGATGAAATGATACAAGAGAATACACGAAAACATAAGGTTTTACTGAGTTATTGACTTCAAATCATTAATCTTCCTGCCTGGATTTATATACACATAGGTATATGTGCAAATATTATTTATGTGTTTATTTGTAAGTAAATATGATTCATTTATACACATTCACTTGTGAATGTATTCTATACATTGTTCTTGTTCTGTATCCTGCTTTTTTCATTAAATTTATTTTAGATAGCTTTTTGTATCAGCATATATAGGTTTACTTTATAAATTTTATTTTTTCTTAATAATCATTTATTTTGTTTTTTATTAATGCATTTATGGGGTACAATGTGCTGATTTTATATACAATTTGGAATGCTTACATCAAACTGGTTAACACAGCCTTCACCTCACTTATTTGTTATGTTAAGACATTTAGACTCTACTCTTAATAGTTTTGACATGTACCCTTGCATTGTGCACAGAAAGGGAGGTCTCACCAATTACCCTTCCCCCTCCTGGCATCCCCCCCTTCCTCCCTCTCCCCAGTCTTCCCTCCTTCATTCTGGACTATAGTTGTGTTTTGTCATTCGTGTGAAAGTGTGGGTGACTATATGTTGGTTTCATGGAGCTGGAACATACTCTTCTTAGTAAAGTATCTCAAGAAAGGAAGAAAAAGTATCCAATGTACTTTATTAATTTTAATGGTTGCATAGTTTTCCATTGTATGGATGCAAGATAATTATTTTTTTATCTAGCTCTTAATAGATATTTAGGTTTACATCCTTTACTATTGCCAACAAAAGTGCAATCTGTCATAAATATATCTTGGCACAGTAACTAGCCCATGTATTATGTGTATATGTATTAAATTTATATATTAGGATATACATAAGAAATTCTGGGGTTTGTGGACCCAACTTGGTCAAATATTGGCAATTTTCTACAGTGTAACATAACTGGTCAAATTTCTCTCCAAGGTTCCCAGCTCAACTTTGTTTGTTTGTTTGTTTTTAATTTCTAACAGCTGTTGAAACAGACCAGGAAATTTCTTGGATGCTAACCTCTGCTGGATAAAATGAGAAAACTGTGTGGATTGTTATCATAATAGAAAACAATTATGGTTGTCTATTAACAAACTCGCGTTTCTGTTAAGGAATGTTCCCAGGCAGCCACCTTCCCAGTCCTTCTGGCACCCAGGCACCATTGTAGGAATTGGGCAGCTGAGTAGGAGACAGGAGAAACTATGGACCCAGACTCCTAGCTAGCTCTAAATGGCATTGGGTAAATCATTACACTCTCTAGTTTGACTTAAATAATGAATACAAATAATATCTACTCTAAAAATCAAATGAGAAGATGTTTACACCCCTACCTAGCACAGTATTTGACCTTGAATTCTTGCTTGAGTAAGTCGAACCTCACTTTGATGCTCTGAATCTCCAAACTACCAGGATGTGGCAAGGAAGAGTGTGCCTCTCTGGGCCACAACCATACAAGCATTAACTCTACCCTGAGCTGCTTAGTCACCCAGTCAGTGCTCACTTGTCCTTACAGACCAATGGTGTAGGGAAGGGTCTGTCACCGCAGTGTCTAAATAAGTCCGATTTGAGGCCCAATCAGTGTGTGCAGTGACTGGGGAGCCCAGTGGATGAGCAGTACAACTTGGCTGTATATTATTATTCACCTCTTGCAAAACAGTCTGTGCCTACCAGGAAGCATTACTCCCTTTTAAAAAAAATGTTTACTCAGAAAGCACATCATTTTCTCATAGATGAGAAGAGAGACATTGTACTTATGTGTGTTACAAGAGAAAATATATGTAACGTTCCTAACACCTTACCTGGCACAAAGGAGGCCCTCAACAAATGCTAAGTTTGATTTACGATTCTCTATTTTGATCTGGCACTAGAGATACTTGCTACTAAGCACCATCAGAATTTCAGGATTCTAGAAGGTTTGTATTGCCAGGAAGGAGGCAGTGTGTATTTTCACAGCACTGATTAAAATACTCTTTTTCAGGAACAGGAACTGAACTTTTTTTAGGGATCTAGTTGATGTTTTATTTAGGAAAGGTTTTTTAAATGCTTATAAAAGGATGAGAGAGTAGAGAGATAACGTGTCCTCTGTCATCGGTGTAGAAGAGAAAGAAGATGTCTTTTGAAGCTATTGTTACACTGATTAGGAAGCCCTTTACAGAATGAAAAACACAGATTTAAGTTGTATACGGAGGTAGGAACTTGTTTCAGGAACTGTGGGTTTGTTTTTTCTATTTTTTGTCTTATTCTGAGTTATGAACATAGTGGGACCATTAAAAATGTCACTGCTTTCCAGGGGACTTACACTGAGGAAGGGGCTGGGAGTCAAATATGCATTTACAGTTCACAGTTAGCTCAGCAGTCATTTTACAGGGCTTTCATTTCAAAGCTTCATGCACGGATCAGACTCTAACAGGACCTGCCTTGGCTTCAATTGCTAAGAAACCTCTCTCTTAATGCGAGGGCAGCAAACTAGCCTTGGAAATGACACGTGTTTCAGAATAATGCTTGGAAGCCAGAATTTCAGTAGAGCAATTCGAAAGCCTTTATTTACTGGCTGATGACTTCCTTCAATACTTGTCTGTTAAACTGGTTTCAAAAAAGAGGAATGTTTCCTCTTCTGGCTTATTTATAGTTCAATGGCCATTCTTCTATACAAGCAATAATGTTTTTTAGAAATGTGCTTATTGTGCAATATCTTATTAAAATATCTTTAATTGAATTTTATTGATATGTAATAGTTGTACATATTTTTGGAGCATGTGATATTTTGATACCTCCACACAATGTGCTATGGATGAAGTTGGGGTAATTGGGATGCCTATCACCTCAGACATTTATCTCTTCTTTGTGTTAGGAACGTTGCAATTCTTCCTTACTGATGATTTTGAAATACCCAATACATTGTTGTTAACTACAGTTTCCTGACTGCACTACTGAATACTAGATCTTCCATCTAACTATCATTTTATTCTCCATTAACCAACTTTTCTTTACTCCCCACTGTCCGCTTGTCTTCCCAGCCTCTGGTAACCACGATTCTACCCTCTGTCTTCATGAGGTCGTCTCTTCTTAAGCTCCCACGTATGAATGAGAGCATGAAATGTCTCTCTTTCTGTGTCTGGTTTATTCAACTTAACAGCATGATCTCTGATTCCATCCATGTTCCTGAAAATCATGGGATTTCATATTTCATGTCTGAATAATATTCCATTGTGCATATCTACTACATTTTCTTTAAGCATTTCATTCACTGATGAACACGTAAGCTTATTTCTTACCTTGGCTACTGTGAATGGTGCTACAATGACCATGAGAAGGCCACTATGTCTTCTATATACTGAACTTTCATATTATAAATGTCATTGACAGAACACAGAAGATTTTTTTTTTCTCATGCATTGTCCTTTTCAGAATAACTTCAGTGATACTTAGGTTCTCAGTATCTTCTTAGGGAAAGCACAGATTGAAATAGTCCTCAGAGATGGGTGGAGGGAGGTAATTGGTGGGGCCACACCTACGGTGCATCTTAGAAGGGTACAGATGAAACTTACTAAATGCAGAATACAAATGTCTTCATACAATAACTAAGAAGATGCCATGAAGGCTATGTTAACCCGGTTGATGAAAATATTTCAGATTGTATATGAAGCCAACACATTGTACTGTACCCCACAATTGCACTAATGTACACAACTATGATTTAATAAATAATTTAAAAAATCTATTCAATTGGTAATATAAAAAAAAAGAAAAGAAATAGTCCTCAGAGGAGAGGGCAAGATACATATGGCAGATGACACAATTTTAAAGATCCTGCTTAAATTCAGTGAATTCATGAAGAAGTCAATACTTCCCAGTTGGATAGACATGAAATTTTAACTCCCTAGGTTTGACTCCTGAGAATTTACAAGGCAAAGAAAAACAATTGGCAAAAGGCATTAAAGTCTGCCAAATGCTGCAAGCAGCCAGAAATACTGGAAAGGGCATGAACTTAGAACAGAAGACCTGAATTTAGTCCTGGCTAAAGCATTTGTTAATCATGTGACACTGAGCAAGTCACTTAATTTTGTTGGTTCTTCTGTTTACAAGTTTATAAAACTGGGTTGATTATTTCTGTCCTGTCTACTCCTCCCCATGGTTGTTACAAGAATCAGATCAGATGACTTATGTGAAGAATCTCTGTAGCTATAAAGCGCTAATCAAATGTAAGGGCTTGGGATGGAATGCCTCTATTTTAAGTTCTGTAATCTTTCTGAGGACAACGATCGTCTCTGAGTCAGAAACACTACATAGGTTCGGAACAAACAAAGAAAGGAACACGTTGCATAAATTTGGACAGGAAAATACTGGGAGGTAATTCTCCCACTGCAATTTTCTGTGAGGCTGTTTATTATGTATTTTTTCCTAGAATCATAAAATGTAACTCTTGTTTCTTGTTTATTACCTAAATGCACTTATGGGGCCAGTTCTCCCTTTATGCTAACTTGGTAACTGTACAGGAGACTTATAACTATGTGAAGGTTGATAGTGGTGGATAAGTCCCTTCCTTGTCTCAGTGAAATGTATTTTTAAGTGTGTCTGATCCTAGACATCAGAATGTAGACACATCCAAGTTTGTACGGTAGTATTACATAGTACAATACACGAAATAACAACAATACATTGGTTTCACAACCCCGAATTCTTCCATGATTGAATAGTATGCTTTTTTCCTTAATTTTATTGGAAAGTGAAAAATATTCTTTGCTCTGGCGTCACTGCTTCAGCTACTGACCTGGGGCGGGGAGCTTAGTCCCGTGGGAAGCCCCCATTCTTTCATATCAGTTGTGATTGGGAATACTGGGTCGAGTATTGGTCACGTCCCCTTCTAGCAAAAGATAAACCTCTAAAAAATGTAATAATGCTCAAGATAATGATAGATAACAGATGACTCAATATAGCCATATCCATGAACTTTTTCCTTAATAATTAATAAATATACTGATTAAACTAAAAGTTCCCGGCACATATGAAATAATTGCACATACGTAAGACATTCTATACAGTTAGTCAAGAAACATGTATTTTTAAGAACTGGACATCATTATCCACATATACCTTTTAAAAATTAGAGCATTGACATTTTATACCTGAATTCAGAACACTGAAATTCCAAATCACTAAGCGTTCTCATTATGACATAATTTAGTATTTAGCAACTACTATTCTTTTATGTTCATTGGAAAAGAACCTTTAGAATAGAATCTAGTTCTTCTTTTCTAAAAATTATAAGAAAAAGTTTGTAGTAAAAAAAAAAAAATAACAAATATCTCTGGGTTCCGAACAAGCTCTTTTTTGGTTATCTTTTTTTTTTTTCAATGACTTGAAAGTTTTCGATGACTTCAATACCTTTTGAGTTGAGAAAGTCTTCATACCATTTAGAGAGAAAAATTCTCATAAATCACACCTAAAATAGCACCAAACCCTTTGCTATCATTTGTTTGTTTGCTTGCTCTGGCCAGGTTCCTTAGCTTGTGCAGGTGAGTGTATTTTGATGACCCCTAGGGCCCGGGAGCTGGCGGATGGAACTGCAATATAATTCCAAAGCCCCATCTTGGCCGCAGGGGTTGGAATTAAGACTAGGCTAGAAGAAAACCCTTGGTGGCTGAACTGGCTCTAATTTTATAGCAATGGTGAAAGAGTGAATTTATTTCGGGGTATTATTGGGGCCCTCAGAAATGTTAACTATATTTCAAAGGTTGTGTGTGTGTGTTTATTTTCAGACCAAAGTAGCACATTCGTCTGGGATTTGTGGAACTCAGCATTTCTCCAGCTAAAATAACCTTTCAGAGCCTACAGTGAATCAATCATAACACATTCGGGTTGAACCATCTCCTTCTTCCCCCAGGTCTGAGTTTTTTTCCGGATTGGAATGTTAGAGTACACAGCAGACACTCGCTAGAGGGCAGCAAGGGGTCACTGGAACCAATTCTTTAGGAATTTATTGCAATGTATTATGTGCTTTGAAAAATAAAAAAGCCTAAAGCCTTTTAAAAGTTTACTTCCTGTTACTTCTGTTCAAAACACCGTGGCATCAGTACGCTATGCACGTGAGTGTGTATGTTTCAGCAAGATTGGAATAAATGACAAATATAACCCACCGCCGTAATGAACGCAGTCTGTGGGCCCCGTGGGACTCACGAGCCGCGCTTCCTGGAGACACCTGTCGGCCTGCGCGGCTGAGGGTGCTCACCGGGACCTATTCTGTGTGCCTGTGCCGGGGACCCAGCTGGGTCTGAGCAGAAGTCGGAGCAGGAGGCCACCGGACACAGCGAACAGCAGTGAGACCTGTCGAATAGGCAAGGGGTTGGCGTGCAGACAGTGGGCGGAGGTGAGGGGTCCTCCCGCTCTGCGTGGTTGTCTGTCTGCAGGAACATCATCCGTCACACTGTCTTCTGATACCGTCTCCCGAGGACATTTAGGCAGGGGGTTGTGGCTTGTTTTGCAGTTTCGTGCTGGGAGAGAGGAGCCTGACACCTCATTGCTTGTGGCACACTGGGGACAGTGAGAGATATCCACTTAATGAGATGTCATTGGGTGCAAGATGGCCAGGGCACCATGGAGACAGAGGGAACAGTGGTTTGAATCGTCACGCACCACGCTGAGAGCATCAAAGGCGAGAAACTGTAGTCAGTGGGAGCCCAGAACACTTTGACTGCCAAGGAAAATGGTGCGGGTCACCCCTGGACCCTTCGGAAGAAAAGAGAGGCTTAGGGGTATGAGTTGCTACCGTTTTGCTGGTGAGGCTTGAATATGAACATTATTGTATTATCTTTTTCATTGTTACATATTTGTAACAAGACAACATTAAGTACAACCTAATTTACAATTAACAGAAAAAAACTGCACTTTAATACCAAAATTCACTATCAAATGTCCAAGGAGGATGAATAGAACATATTCTTGCTTTTAGCCCAAATATTGCTGGAAATATATTAATCTCAACCTCAGTTTTTCTCAATGTATCATATGGGGAATTCTTCCATTAGAATCATAAAGGGTAAAATTATACACTAATAACTTTAGAAGGGCAGATTTAATAAGGACTGTAAGAAAAATATATAACCAAATGTTAGGGGAACCTAGAGAGGGGGAAAATTATTTTCTCCCCGAGAAGTGGGGTAGATATAATGGAGAAAAAGGCCTTTGAACCTGTTTTCAAAATATGAGTAGGATTTTTATAAGCAAAGTTATAGAAATAACTTTCTAGCAAAAAGGAACAGAATAATTAATCAATACTACCTGGAGGGGGGAAAACAGACTGATTGCTCTAATATTGGCAAAGAGGTTAAAGTCAGGGTATAAAAGGCTTTGTGCAGCATGTTAAGGAGTCTGGAATCGATTTGCTGGTCACTTTTGGCAGGTGTCTGAACAGAGCTGCATGACCAGAATTGCACTTGAGGATAGTTCTCTGTCTGCTGCGCTGGCGCTGAGATGGGAGGCAAAGACAAGTTAGGAAGTGGATGGAATTCCCCGGGTCTCAGGGAGTATCTGTGACCGGGGGAGGGGCAGTAGGAATGTGAGACAGTGGGAAGGAGTGAAATAGACATTAAAGAGGGAAGAAGCTGGTTGTTAATGTGAACATTTTAAAACATGCTTTATCAATTCTTGGAATCAAAGGAAAAGTTTCTCTTCAAAACCCTTAAGTGTTGCAACCAGCTAGGATATGGCCGAAGGCAATCAACCCTAGGTTCAGTAGTTGATGCAGGGATGGAGACAG
This sequence comes from Perodicticus potto, assembly GCA_963574655.1. NCBI lineage: Eukaryota > Metazoa > Chordata > Mammalia > Primates > Lorisidae > Perodicticus > Perodicticus potto. The sequence continues at coordinate 10,870 of CAUYRH010095106.1, forward strand.
GAAAAGTTAAAGAGGAAAAGGTATCTTGTTAACCAAGAGCTCCTAAATATTACAGATAACAGTGGGGTTTTGGTGTCATTTGGTAAAAACAAAATAAACATTTCTTCTGAAAAAATTGAACTTAACTGAATTATATGTTAACATATTTAATTTGATTTATTTTTGGATTTAAATACCATAGTGTTATTTCAATAGGAGGCATCTGATTTTGATTCCAAATAATAAAAACCAAAATTCAATCTTTGGACTAACTGGAGTCAAGTCAACCTTAACTGGTTCAAGATTACATTATTTTAATATTCTGTAATACTGATAACATTGTATCCAAAGCTCCCTATGTGCTGATTAGCCTGAGATCTACTCTAGTATTACACATCAAAGTTCTGAAAATATTTTATGACTGACCAACTTATGAATTTTGCTTTTTGTCCCTTATTTGAAATATTCCAACTGTATGAAGTGCCATTCTTTTTTATTGCAATGGACTTTTATATGCCAGATTTAAGAAACTTAGAATTTTCTACATAAGTTTTCCTTTAAGTGTAGCATTGAGTTTCCCATCTGGCAACAGAAATGACATTTAATTTTAGCCATTTGGGTAATCTGTTTCCAAACAGGAAAAATAGGACCAACAAGCCTGTGACACTTACCTTTGGAACAAGACCTAAAGCCAATTAAATCATTACCATATGATGTTGTTTGGACTGTAATTGCTATGATAATGAGATGCAGGAAGAACAGACGTCCCCAGCGCCAGGAAGAACGGAGTGTGGAAGAGTTCTAGTCCCATTGCTTTGGCCATTCTTAGAAATCGCATTCAGGAGACATTGGAACTGCCCCACATAGTTAACAAATTGAACAGGCCAACTGTGCCTCATGCATATTTTCTGCTTTCCAATATTAACAGATGCATATCTGTTATGTTCCAATTGCTCTGTGGAAAACATTTCTCCACTACCTGCCTCTGCCTGTTTTCCATCGTGGATCAGTCTTAGTAGGCCTTCTCAATAATTCAAAGCAAAAATATGGAAAAGAGTAATGAGGCCCCCGTAGGCATTACACTGTTATCAGGAAAATGAAGACGTGGCAATGCGGAAAGCGTGAGTCTGATTACTATAGGAGAGATCAGTTCTCATTCTTCTGTGGTGGTGTATCAGCCACACTTACCTCCCCAAATAACTGCTTCAGATAACAAACAGCTTGGAGATAGCTGGAGGTCTTCCTGATTGGTTTCTCTCTTGTTATTCCATGTGTTTTTCATAATTAAAGAAATATGCACTCCAATCCTACCAGTAAGGCCGAGATCTTTCTAGAGATATTTCTCCGGGCCTCTGGGGATGCTGAGGAGCTGAGCAGCCCCCCTTCGCCCATTCTCAGCTACCACTGTTCTCTTTCTTCTGCCTGTAAGAGCCCCCTGGGCAGAGTGTAGAAATCTTCACTTTTGTCTTTGTGAGTGGATTCTCCTGTTGGTTCCTCCAACCTGGAAGTTGCAATCAAGGAAAGGGGAAAGAAAAAACTGAGAGAAGGGTGCTCCAAGGAAACCCACAGAAAGTATATTGGAAACTTGGATAGACTAAGGAAGGATTTTTTGTTGTTGTTTTTTTAAGGAAACGAAGGTAACATGGTCTTGAGGCACAGGTCAAATGAAAATGAACGCAGTGTGACAGTAAAGTAGAGTTTCAGATTAATCAAAAAATATGTCGAAAATACATGTTGTTTATTGTCTGTGTGAGGGGTAAGGTAGGTGAGAGTTCCAGCAGCAGAGGACACTGCAAGGGTCAGGGAGGGAGATGACTTTACCTTAGCACTGCTGAGGTTTGAACCTCCTAGATGCTGGGTTCTCCCCCTCCCCCGCCCGCTGGGGGGAGCATGACTTTCAGCAAATTAGCAAATGGTTTTAAGGTGTTTTCAGGGAGAAGGAGCACCAAGTCCATAGTAACGGCTATATTATGATCAACAGTGCTATTTTGTTTCTTCCCCAAAGTTCCTGTTTATGTCTCACAGCCTTTATATTGTCTTTTCAAGAACTCAGCCAGTTGGCCAGTGGCCATGGTAAAATCGCATCACTGGCAATTATAAATATATCTCAGCAGTGGACAGGTCTTTCGGTATTCTGCTTAAGCTCAGTTTTTCACGTGAGGTGTCATACGGGTGTAGGTGAATAGAGAACATTATTTAAGAGAGAATGATTTCCTCATAAGAGTTTTCAAATACTAAGCTATAATGGAGAATGATTATCCATATCATTAAGAAATTTGATTCACTTTAGTTAACAAAAACCAAAACTGTATGGTGCTGTGTCATTTACACATTAACATTTAATTTTTCTTCTGTACAGTAAATTATCACTTTTAGCGAATGAGAAGAAATGAAGTCAGTCAAAAGGGGAATCTAGGAGAGAGGAAACATCTGGCCTCTGCCAGCCTTCCAATTTTCTCGAGCTACTCTGTACTGAATCTATCATAAATTAGCACATATTATTATTAATAAAACTATGGCTTTTTAAAAAGGCAGCTGTGTTCTGCAACTTGCATATTTTGTCTAAATTATTGATTAAATCAGGGAGATGATATTGTCTCTATTTAAAAAATTAGAAGACATAAGGGGAACAAAATGTTAAAAAATTTGCCCAAGGTCATGTAGCCCATGAATGAATAAGCTGAGATTCTTCCAAGTCTACCTGACTCTGAAGCTTAAGTGTCTAGTCCCCACTGCCTTCCACGATGGCCAGAAACTCCTCCAACAGAAGGCCCACCAGAATGGAGGGAAGCCATTTCCCATGACATTGATGCAAAAAACCGTATGTGCCCAAAATAAAGAGAGTTACTCTGTGTCACTGGTGGAGCTAGTATAATGTGAAGAGCAACAAATTTGGAAATGCTTTTTAACAAAGTAAAAACAGGAGATTGAAGGTCGATGACCATCCTCTTCTGGCTTGAAAAGTTTCAGCAGAGAGCTCTGCAGTCATTCTAATATTCTTCCCCTTGTAGGTTATGATTTTCTTATGTCTGGCTACTTGCAGGATTTTCTCCTTCATATTAACTTTGGCAAAGTTAATTACAATGTGTCTAGAAGATGCTTTATATGGGTTGAGTCGTGCTGGGGTTCTGACACTGTCTGCTGTCTGAATTTCAGTATTTTTTGCCATGCTTGGGAAGTTCATCTCAATTATCTCTTGGAGTAGAATATCTGTGCCTTTTGGACCATCCTCTTCTCCTTCAGGGATTCCTATGAGGCGAATGTTTGCTCTTCTGGAGTGGTCCCACAATTCTCTCAAGGAATGATCCATTTTTGCTCTCCACTTCTCTTCATTGACCCACGAATGGATTAATAAATTGTGGGATATATATATATTATTATGCAGCCTTTAAAAAAGATGGAGACTTTGCCTCTTTTACACTTACGTGGATGGAGCTGGAACATATTCTATTTAGTAAAGTATCTCAAGAATGGAAGAAAAAATATCCAATTTACTCAGTACTATTATGAAACTAATTTATAATCACTCACACTTTTATACGAAGAATAGATCACAACTATGGCCCAAGATGGAGGAGGGGGGAGGAGAAGGGAGGGGGGAGGTCCGATCGAGGGAGGGTGAATAGTGGGATCACACCTATAATGCATAATGCAAGGGTACATGTTGGATCTATTAAGTATAGAGTATAAATATCTCAACACAATAATTAAGTAAACGAGATGAGGTATATATTAACCAGTGCATATGTAAGCATGCACTGGTTAATATATACCAGTAAGCATTCCTAATTCTATGTGAAATCAGCACATTGTACCCCATAAATACATTAATGTATACATGATCTATTGTGTTTATGATTTAATAAAAAAAGTGAAAACAAAGTGACAGAGTATAAAACTTAGAGAATCTACGATTTTTCAAGTCCATGTTTAATGCTATAGTAGTCTGTCTTCTTTTGAACTGATGACTTTCCTATTAATATTTGAAATAAAATAGTTTTAAGTACCATTTTTCCATCTTCCAAACATTATATCAGTATTTTGAATATACAGGGTGGCCATAAAGTTTATGTGCAATTTTAAATCGCACACTATTTTAAATTGCACATGAATTTAGGTCCACCCTCCCTGTATATCCACCACCATGTTCTCATATTTTCTAGTTACAGGAAGCTAATAATCCAAGTGGAATGATTTGATGTTGTTATTTAACTTTGAAAAAGCAGACAACATAGCAATCTCTTGTGATAAATCACTGACATTCTGCTATGATGGCCAGGACATTACTTTCTTTTATTTTTTAAATTAAATCATAACTGTATACATTATATACAATTTGGATGCTTACATCAAACTGGTTAACATCACCTTCACCTCACTTACTTAATTATTGCGTTAAGACTTATACACTAGTCTTAATAGATTTGACATGTACCCTTGCAATATACACCATAGGTGAAGTCCCACCAATTACTCTTCCTCCACCCACCTTCTCCCCCCCCCCCCATCCTGGACTATAGTTGTGTTTTATTTTTCATATGAAAGTATGGGTAATTATATATTGGTTTCATAATAGTACTGAGTACATTGGATACTTTTTCTTCTATTCTTGAGGTACTTTACTAACAAGAATATGTTCCAGTAAAGGGAAACTAATGCAGCAAACCAGAATTGTATCCCATTTAACATTATTTGTAAGAACGATTAACCAGAGTGGCTGGGCCCCTCAAATAAATAGCTCTTTCTTTTATTTTCCAGGTGATAAATCATATTAGTTTGGCAACTTGCAGAGAAACCATTAGATTCAGCCTGGTACTGCTGTGCCACTGGAATAACTAAAGCCTGTTAGGTAGGGTACACCTACCAATGGCAAGAGGATAGACAGGGTGGATTAAGGGAGAGGCTTGAATGTCAGGTTCTGAATCTAACCACTAACCAGAAAGAACATTAAGGAGCCTGGAGCCTCCAAGAGGCAAAGGGAAGTGTCCAAAATTGCTTATTCATTTATTTCTTGGTTTGTCTCTTTGTTTATTTATTTATTTATTTACTTTATTTATTTTTTTGAGACACAGTCTCACTATGTTGCCCTTGGTAGAGTACCATGGCATCACAGCTGACCACAACCTCAAACTCTTGGGCTTAAGCAATTCTCTTGCTTCAGCCTCCCAAGTAGTTGGAACTACAGGCACCCGCCACAACACCCGGCTATTTTTTTGTTGCAGTTGTTGCGGTTGGTTTTAGCTGGCCCGGGCTGGTTTAGAACTCGCCAGTCTCTGTGTCTGTGGCTGACACCCTACCCACTGAGCTATGGGTGCCACCATTATTTATTTATTTTTTAAGAGTGAACATGTTTTAAATACTTCTCTTTTACTCTCCTGAAATATTTCTTTAGTGGAGTGGCAAACTTTAACTTTTCAGCAGTCTGTGACGTACTTAGTAAATTGCCATCTAAATAATTACAAATGTATGCTTTCTTACCAGGCATAATAAGAGATCAAGAGTCTTCCACATTAAAGGTTTTTACAAAATGCAAAAACAGCAATAAACAGGCTTGATATTTTTGCTAGCATTGTCCCTAAAATCCAGTAGTCAGCATCTTGTAATTTCCATATCAATATACATATCACATTTTATTTTTAATGTTAATTTTCTGTCTCTGCTAATAAACTTTATGATCTGTAAGGAAGCATATTTGCAAATTAAAAATATATATATGTACATTGAATGTAGCATTACATGTCATGCTGAGTCCCAGGGAGTTTACTAGCAACACTGAACATTTCTTGAAGAATTTATTGACAGTTTGTTTTACCGCTAAGGAATCTAAAAGCCAAATTTTCATTTCTCCAATTTTTCTTTATTTTTTGCTGCTTCACCCTTTATTTTTAAATTATTATCATAAAGAGCTAGGCTGAAGACCTTGTCCATGTGCTACAGTGTGTGTGGCAGTATTTTACTGCTATCCTCCCTCCTCGTAGGAAGGAGATTCTACCCAGGAATACTTAAACAGTCAATAAAACGCATTCCCAAGCAACAATAATGTGATGGAGTCACTGCAATTTGTTTAGTGACCTTTTCATTCTTTGTAGAGATAACCTTTATTGATATCATTAACCAGATAAAACACAGGTCTGATGAAGCTCTTTTAACCACTGAGCTTGGTATTGATTGAGAAGCAAGATCTGAGATTTCGTTAGTGTTGAGTTGTTTACAGAAAAAGGAGCTACTTTTCTTCTCCTTTTCTCCAGCCCCCAAAGTAATTGTTTTTCTTTTAAATCTTGTGGGTTTGTTTTTTTTTTTTTAAACCAGCAGTGAACACAGAGGAGAAACCAAGGACATTTTCTTATTTTTGCTCTGTTTCTGTGAACAAAAGAGTTTTAAGTGAAAGAACATTTTCTGAATGCTCGTAAGGATAGAGGCATTTAATATTAGCAATTTTGGTATGGCATAAGTAGATTTTCTTTTCAGTTATTGTGATTCTCAAGGATCTCTCATTATACCATGCTCATTAGCGTTTTCCAGTTTAAAAGCCTATACTTCTACATGTGTTTATGTTTAAACAAACCAGCACACTTACTCATCGCCTGTGAAAGGAATACGTTACCATAGAGAAGACCTAGAAATTTTGACTATTGGCCCAAATTGTCTTTTGACTCATTTCTCTGTATATGCTTCCATGCAATAGAAATGGAACATTTGTTTTGCCTTTTAAATAAATGCCTTAACATAAAACTCAAACCTGAAATTTTAATTCCTGAAGCTCATATTTAAATGAAAGCCAGCCCTTAATTTAACTTTTTCTATACTAGAAAAACAGGTGATTAGTGAAAAGTAGCTATTGGTTAAAACTTTATTTTTTTTCAGAATAATGTGGGGGTACAGTCATTTTTGTTACATGAATAGTTTGAGTCAAAGTTATTGGTATGCCTGTCTCCGAGACAGTGTGCATTGTACGCATTAGGTGTGAATATACTCCTGCCACCTGCTTGGTTTCCATTGAGTTTTACTACCATCTGTGCACATGGATATTGATCAATTAGTTCCAACTTCATAGTGAGTACAGGTGGAGTTTGCTTTTCCATCTTGCAATACTTCACTAAGAAGAATGGTCTCCAGGGACAGCTCCTGTGGCTCAAAGGAGTAGGGCACTGGTTCATATACCAGAGGTGGTGGGTTCAAACCCTGCCCCGGCCAAAACAAAAAACAAAAAAACACTGCAAGAAGAATGGCCCCCATTCCATCCAAGTTGTTTACAAAAAGTATTAGTCACCTTTTTCATGGCTCAGTGGCATTCCATAATATGCATAATACCACATTTTATTATTCCATTTCTGTATTGGTGGGCACTCAGGTTGTTTCCAAGTCTTTGCGATTGTGAGTTGTACTATTATTAACATTCAAAGGTGGGTGTCCTTTCTATATAATGACTTTTTTCCTTTGGGTATATACTCAGAAATTGGATTTCTGGATCAAATGGTAGGTATAGTAAGTTCTTTGAGTTATCATCATACAGTTTTCCACAGAGGTTGTGCTAATTTGCAGTCCCGACAACAGTGTTTGAGAATACAAATGGCTCACATTACAAGTCCCCAAATAACAGGTGCTGGCATGGATATGGAGAGAAAGGTACTTTTTGATAAAATCCATTCTCACAGAGTTAGATGATATCTCTTTGTGGTTTCAATTTGCATTTCTCTGATACTTAAAGATGTCAAACATTATCATATGTTTATTGGCCATCAGTTTATCTTCTTTTGAAAAGCTCAGGTTCTTGTTTTTTGTCTCCTTTCTAATGGGATTGTTCAGTGTTTTCTTATTGATTTGTTTGAGTTCTGTACAGATTCTGGTATCAATCCTTATCAGATGTATGTAGCATGCAAATATTCTCTCCCACTCCTTAGGTTGTCTATTGACTTTCTGATTGTTTCTTTGGCCGTACAGAAGCTTTTTAGTTTAATCAAATACCATTTGTTAATTGTTGCTGTGATTGCCTTTGGAGTCTTTCTCATAACTTCGTTAAGGCCAATATCTATAAGATTTCCCCAACATTTTCTTTTAGAATTCTTACAGTTTCGTGTGTTAAAAGTCTTATTCATCATAAAGTGACTTGTGAGCAGTGAGAGGTGCAGATTCTGTTTCAGTCTTCTACACTGGCTGTCTAATTTTCCCAGCACCTTATTGAAAAGGGATTCTTTTCCCCAGTGTAGGTTGTTTTCTCTTTGTCAAAGATCAGAAGGCCGTCTGAGAATGACTGTACATCTGGGTTCTCTGTTCTGATCCATAAGTCTATGTCTGTTTTAGTGCCAGTACCACGCTGTTTTGGTTACTGTAGATTTTAGTATAGCATAAAGTCTAGCCAAGTGATGCCTCCTGAATTAAATCAAAGACTCAATAGCTTTCACAATACCAACAAAGAAAATAAAATGCCTAGGAATATATTTAACTAAGGAGGTAAAAGACAACTACAAATAGAACTACATAACACCAAGGAAGGAAATTGCAGAGGACATAAACAGATGAAAAAACATATCATGGACATGAATCAGAGGAATCAACACTATTAAGATGTCCATGCTACCCAGTATGAGCTGCAGATTCAATGCAATCCCTATTAAAATACCAATGTTACTTTTTTGCAGATCTAGGAAAAATAGTTCCACACTTTGTAAGGAACCAGAAAGGACCATGAATACTAAAGCAAAATTAAGCAATAAAATTGCGCACTTTAACTTAATTTGGTGAGCCTAACTTGAGAATAATTCCATTGATAACATGTAACTTGGATTGTGCAGTGAGTGAAATTTAATAATACATCTGTGAGTGGAATTAAAAGGTTTTCTTTTGTTTTGATTGATTCCTGAAATTTAGAACATATAAGTGAAATCTGTGGATTCAGAATGAATAATTAATGCTTAGCATATAAGCACTAGAAAAAATGGATTGAGTGATTAAGGTCCATGAACAAGAAGATTTTTGGGAGATGGAAAAATTCTTCAGCATGAAAAATATTTATGTATACTTTTAGGTTTCTAAGTACAGTAGTAGTTTAAATATCAAAGAGCTATGGGTATATGCTACTCTTTAGGAGAAAGCTTCTGCTATATTAGGAAAAATATGATTAAGTAAAAAAATTAATAGTAATTTTCAGTTTCAGAAGGACAAAAAAATAAAATAACTAGGGAAGGTAGTGAAGATCATGAGAATGGATACTTATCACATAAAAACCATTCTAATTCTAGGTTTCAAAGACAGAGACCATCTCTTCAGATGGAAAGCCATTTGTTTTAAATATGTCATAGCTATTCATTTTAAAATATGAAATCTAACATACAGCATGGTTCTTCAGTACTGAGAGCAGAGCAGAAATAAATTTGTATTTCATCGCATTTTTTTTTTTAAGTTTTGGGTGGTACTGGCTTTTGTGTTGTTTTTTTTTCCTTTGCCAGTATGAATTTATTTTATTTCAACCCTTATGAATTATGTTGTGCACACATTAAAACTATTTATACACTGTAGTTTACCATTAGTCAGACTTTTTTGTACTTCACAATCTGTTTTCAACTGAAAGTATTATCAACAAGGTGATACAAGATCAAAATATTTAAAGCCCTGGGAAGAAAAGTCCTCAGAATACCGTCCTTATTTTCTAATCCTGATTATTGTGATTCAATTTTCCTTTTACATATAGAAGAAGGAAATGGATATGGGGGAATGGAATCAGAGAAATAGACACAAACAAAGGTAAGAAAGGAGAGAATAATAAAAATGTTGGAAGAAGAGTTTGGAATTTTCTGTACTGGAGTAGAAGTCTAGGGTACAATTTAACATACTGAAAGAACTCCTGTTCCTTGGCCACCCCAGCACTTCTAGGTCCTTAAAATTGAACTAACTTTTTTTTTAGGTCTGCAGTATTTAGATCCTTACCACTCAAAATGTAGGCTTTGACTAGCAGCATCAGCTGGGAATTTGTTTAGAAATTCATATTCTTAGATATCTATTCTATCCCAGAGCCAGAATCATAATCTGCTTTATTAAAGTAGGTCCCCAGGTGATTCTTATGTGTGTTAAAAACTAACATGGCCCCATGTCTGTTGGCAGAATGTACACTTCTTCCCTGGAGACTAAAAACAGTGAACAATAAAAGGACAGGCATGGTGGCTCATGGCCTGTAATTCCAGCACTTTGTGAAGCTTAAGTAGGAGGACCCCCTGAGGTCAAGAGGTCAAGATCCCCTGAGACTAGTTTGTGCAACTTAGTGAGACTTCATCTCCACAATGAGTAAAAAAGAATTAGCCAGGCATGGTGGTGTGAGCCTGTAGTCCTAGCTACTCAGGAAGGCTGAGTTAGGAGGACTGTTTGCATCCAGGAGGTTGAGGCTACAGTGAACTATGATCATACCACTCCACTCTAGCCAGGAAAACACAGCAAGATTGTGATTCTACAAAAGAAGAAAAAGAATGTTTGGAAAAAATAAAGAAAACAAAACCATGGAGTGTGAAAAACAGAAGAAAAATCTGAGGTAAAGTGTTGCTGCCACCCAGCCCCCCTGCTCAATGACACAGAGGCAGCACAGCAGATGAAATGATTGATTTGAAAGGGAATGGCTGACGCTCACTCAGGCATTTCAGCAAGTTTATTTCTTCCACAAATGCTTATATAGGCAAATAACTTAATCATCAAACACATGACTTAATCTTATGACTTAATCAATGAGCATATGACTTAAACCTAGCCCCAGGCCTTTTACTGCCTGTACTTACAGGTCTATGGATAAATTGGACTAACTGACAATCACTTATTATGTAAAACTATCCTTATTGGCTAAGGTTTAACTGGCTTAACTGATAACTACTTTACCAAAGTTATTTTTATGCTAAGTAATAATCCTTTAACTGACCATTTGGAGGCAGTTAATCGTCTAAAGGGAATAGCCTGGAAAATCCCACCAGGATTTTTCCTTTCTAACTCACAAAGACTTTAAACTTGCTTTCACAAAATGGGAGACTGATTGACCTTACAAGGGCGCAGATCACTGTGTCCCAACAGTAAAGGCATAACTAAAAGAAAGTAAACAATTTCCCTTTTATGCCAAGTACTTCCCGTGAGACATAAATCACCAAGGTCCTTTATAAGCTCTAGCTTGAGAATAGCAAATTACAAGATCTGACAATTAATTCACAAACTCATCTTAGAAATAATGCTGAATGTCACTACAGTCACCTTTGAAGTACTCCCCTAGAGAGAACATATGCTAATCACATTGCCTAGTACATTCTTCAAAGCAATTTTGGAACTCTTTTTCTGGAATGGCCAACAGAGCTGTCATCATATTACCCTCAATGTTCTGAATGTCATCAAATTGTCCTCCTTTCAATATTTCCTTTATGTAAAGAAAAAAGTTACTGGGGGCCAGATCAGGTGAGAAGGGTGGGTGTTCCAATATAGTTATTTGTTTATTGGCTAAAAACTCCCTCACAGACAGTGCTCTGTGAGCTGTGCTTTGTTGTGATGCAAGAGCCATGAATTATTTGTCAAGATTTTCAGTTAAGATTTTTCTAACTGTTTCTCTATCAATATTTATTTGGTCAGCTGACTATTTTGACACATAATTAAGCCAATTTTCACAATGTTTCATCAGTTCTGCTCATTATTGGCTGCTCTGGCCTCTCTTTATCCATGACACATTCTCTTCCCTCAAAAATCTTTAATCCATTTGTACACTGCCATTTTCTTCATGGCATTATCCCCATAAACTTGGACTAATATGTCTCTGATTTAACTTCTTGCCTTGCCAAATTTAACAAGAAATTTAATGTTTATTAATTGCTCTAATTTAAGTTCCAACATCTTTGCAACTGTACATAAAAAAACACAACAATAAGGAGCGTCACTCAGCAAGATACCACCATACATCACTGAGTTCAACTGTGAGACACAGATATATCCAGGTTATGAAACCTTACTGAGTTGTTTGTACAGTGCTGTCAATGTAAGCACATGGTGGCAAGTTCACAAACTTATCAGACCTCATACACTGGGTCCATCTACCTTTCATTGCTTCTGAAAGTCAAACAAAATCGTTCTCATAGTTTTGGTGTTTGACAATACAGTCACATGCCACATAATGGCATTTTGGTCAGTGATAAACCAAATTCAAGATGGTGTAATATTATAGTACTATATTTTTTTATGTTTAGATATGTTTAGATATACAAGTACTTAATAGTCCATTAAAGTTGCCTATGGTATTTGGTACAGTAACATGCTGTATAGGTTAATAGCCTTGGAGCGCTATACCATATAGCCTAGGTATGGAAAGGGCTATATACCATGTAGGTTTGTGTAAGATCACCCTATGACAAAATCACCTAATTGCATTTGATCAGAACGTATGATTGTGGTTGTAAATGGTATGCATTTACCCTTACTAGATAAAGTCTGCAGGTGATAAAATTTTAATATTTTGTTTTGTAATAAACTTAAATTTTTCTCTAGGTTTCACTGCTCCCAACTGACCAATGTTTATATTTTAGATGCACAGTTTATTATGTATGTGCTATGTGACCATACTGTACACATATACACACAGATAGAGACACACATATATTTCCCACATCCATATGTGAAAGCTTCATTACCTTTCTCACATATCCTAAGATTACAACTTGGTTTGTGGAATTCTTGTGGAAGAAAAACTAGACTTGTCTATATGACTAAAAGCAATGAAAACTTGAACAAAGCCTCCTGAGAATAACAAGAAAACCAACCTGAGTACCTAGGAGGGAAGAAGAAGAAAAATGACACCTGTTCTTTGGCATATAAATGAGAGAGAAAGAGAGGCAAGTTATTAAAGAAAAGAAGAACTGTTTTTATGTTTCAGCAGCATATTTTAGTCAGAGTAGTAGTAAATCTTTGCTAGTTGTTGTTAACAAGTGTCAAGTATGATTATAGAGAGAAAGAGAGGCTCTTACCAAACTGTGACATTTTTGGTTGGAGTTAAACTCTGTTATCCTTATTTTAGTCTGGTAAATGATCCTCTAATGTATAAACTGGGGAATATGGTATGTGTTTGTATATATAATGCTACAATGCTTGCATCACTAATGTTTGTTTATAACAGCCGTTTGGAAATGGCTATTGAGAAAAAGAATTGCTCTGGATTTGAAAATCTCAAGATAGTCTGAGCATACAGCCAAAGGAATATACCAACTCCTGAAGAATCATCTTTGGTTTGAAGAAAAGATAAACAGTTCTGTTGCAGGGTGGGAAGGGTGTCAAGAGAGTCATCCTTAGTTTCAGAGAAAAATGGACTGTTTAGATGTGGCTGCTGTATTAACCATGAGCAAAGTGAAATGAATTGGCATGAGAGCTGGAAAACATGCTGTAGCAGAATGTTAACAATAAGGAGGAAATCATTGAAAATAAAGGAGATGAAAACAGATATGAATAACCTGGCAAATACATTTTTAAAAATAATCTAAGATTGAATAAAAATGAAGTGTAAATCTAAAGTCTTTTTTAAGTACCCAGAGCTATGTATTATATGTAGTATAAGAATTTAAGGAAAGCATAGAGTGAGTATTCATGAGCTCAAAGACAGAGTGATGAAACAGAAGAAAAAAATGCTCTGAATTGAGGAGACACTGTGGAAACTATAAAAAAAACCCTCTATAAATCTAACATAAATTAGAATCAAGAAAGGCACAACTGAAGGTGAGTTCACTGATAGAGGGAAGGAAAAATTTCCCTTCTTCCCTCTAATGGTCTCTGACTTAGGCTAAGCATTATACTGGCAGAAAACCGATTAGTGTCTCTTAATATCAGGCATTGTAAATTCAACAAAAATACTGGCATTAATAGACCCTACAAAGCATTGATTAGCACAATGAGCCCACAGAGCCCAATTTGTGATGAAAGAGGAAGATCTTTTCAAGTTAGACTGTTTATTGTTTCATCGTCATATAATTATGATGAAAAATGCAGTATTCATGTTCAAAATAATCATATCCTTTGAAAGTCAATGATTAAGTGGTATTTCTTGAACACTTGACAAAAAGAGGAATGAATGAATGTCAGGAAAGGCAATTCACGTGTAATTATTAGCTATCAGCTTCTCCTGCGTTGATGAGATTAGGGGCATTGCCGTGATTGTCCATTCATTCAAATCAGTAAACTTTTATTAGGTACCACTGCACTTAATTTTCTTAGCCACTTAATAAATTGTATATGAAGTCCAATGGTTTAAGGATGAAGGAGAAAGATTTTACAGTGGGAAAAGAAGACACATTGATTGTTTCATTTGTTTGCTTATCTCTAATAGTCAACAGATTGAGTAACTGGCAAAAGTTGAAGTAGAAGAAGATCATTTTTCACAAGTACATTTTTGGATATACATCTGTACACGCATAAATATGCACTTATATGGCTAGAGATAGGTATCTGTCTGGATGGATGCACGGTAAACAATTGATAGTGACCAATTCTTATGAGTAATATTGTAGGGGTTGAGAGGATAGGAACTTTAAATGTTACATTATATACTTATATACTTATGTATGTTACTTCTGTATTGAAAAGGAATCAAAATAATATGAAGAAAGAAAAATTCCAACTTCCTTATATTTATATTTGGTTGTATTGAAGCTTGGGGGTTGGTCTAATAGCCCAGCACTAACGGGAAATTTATTTTCATACCACACTTGTGTGTCTAGAAACTGTCAAAGAATATAGACCAGGGATACAGACAAGTAGTTGAGGTGCCTTCTGTTTTTATTTTGAACATTCTGTCTTGCAAATTCACTCTTATTGTGAAAATGACAGTTTAGGGAATTAACTTTATATCGTCTTTCTTCTGTATAAATTCAGTAAGCTTCATCCTCAGTGTGTTTGGGGAGCCCAGATAAGCTTAATATTTAAAAATTATTAAATACAATGTGGTTTGACATTTTATATCTGATGCTTTCTTCCCCTAGGAAAATTCTAATAGTCTTCCTATTATATACTAAAAAAATTAAATGTCTTCTCATTGCCTATGTTTGTATTCTTGGGAGTCTTAAAAATCATTATTGTTGTTACCATTAGAGTTATTTTTACCAAAAACTAGATGTAATTTCTTTATGATACAAGAGATAGCCTCCCAATTCTCAAAGATAAATAAACCTTAAGCAAATTTAAAACATATGGGAGATAATTATCTCAAATAATTCACATCTGAAAGTAACTTTAGAGTAATCTTACTAAATCCCCTTATTTTATATCGGAGAAAACTAAGCCCCTGTGAAGTGGACTGTTTTGTCCAAGGTCACACAGCTAGTTGCTGACAGCACCGGGGTTAATTAGGAACCTAATTAATTTGGGCTAATTTCTCCTGTCTGCACTGGGAATCTTTCTTTCCGTGCTGTGTCCATTCTCCCTTTTTCCTAGTGAGGAAGCTTGCCATGTGTGGAAGAATGTCCTCCCCTCAGAAACAATTCAGCATGAGAGTGGATTGAGGTCTGATTCAGTTTTGTGTTTATTAACATTGACTCACTAATGCTTACATTAAATGTATTGAAGATATAAAGTCTGTGCCTATTTTTCAATAATTAAAATAGTTTGGGGGGAGCCATCTGCTACGACATCTTTTTATTTGATAGGCAAAATGTTTATGCATCTGCATTATTGTATATGGGAGACTGGACACTGTACATCTGTTACTCAGTCTACGGATTCTCAGGCTAATCTCTTCTGGGGACACTGTCACCGACTCACCCCAAAGTAATGATTTACAGGCTACCCTGAGCATCCCTTAGCCCTGTCAAGTTGACACATAAACTTAACCATCACAACCTGTTATCTGAGACTATTTTATAATAAAGAAGCATCATCACTATTTATTGATCAGTATAATCTTTTAATAAAATGAACTATAGACTAAAATAATTAATATAATATCACAAATACAGAGGAACCTCCATAGTTGACCACTTCCCTACACTGACTGCCCCCTTAAGTTGACCTAAGTTTCATAGACCAGACATATGCCACATGTGCATATCAGTACAGTGATACTCAGCATGACTTAGGAACTAAGCCTGGTTCCTTATGTTGACCACCTCCATATATTGACCAGTTTGTTACCGTCCCCTGGGTGGTCAACTTGTAGAGTTTCTACTGTCATTCAGTTGATCTGACCTATTTTATTGAGTATTGAGCCCCTTGTTCATGTTATGTAAGAATCCTCAACTTCTCATGTCTTATCGTACCTTAGGTGTTGGTTACTCTAAGACTATGACCTCATTCTTGATGCTGTCATCATTTGAAGGTCAGCATTAATACCAGTCTTCATAGGTAGGGTGACATATGTCCATGTTTACCTATAAGAGTCATAGTTTTTATCTGCAATCTAATTTCAATTAACAATAGTTCCTATTTTTATTCTCAAAGAGACAGTGTGTGGACAGTGTAGTGTTATCCCATCCATAATGAGTATAACACATGGTACGGAAGGAATTTTCCTTCTCCAACTTCAAGGCAAATCTCAGCATTTTCTCCTGGTTGAGCTGTGTCTGTCCCTTTCTGTTTTCAATGTCACACTTTTACCTCCTGCTTTCTTGAATTCATTGAAACTGAATTATCCTTCAAACTCCATGTAACTCAAAACTCAATATTTGACTTGATTGAACTAGGGTATCTGCCAAGTCCACTTTCATTCTGGTTTCCACTGACTGGCCTAGTATAGTGTGTGAATAGTCTTCCAGGCTTAACAATAATTAGATTATCAAGAGGCATTTGATGAAGGGTTTGTGTTTTGCAGGGTAGCTAACCATGCAGTTCCATAGAAACCATGAAAATACAATTGTTTGTGTATTGAATCTCAGATCTGGACATGCTGATGCCTAGGAAACCTTAACAGTTCTGCCAACAAAATCCCTTAAGATTTTGCCAAATTATATTCCAAACAAAGTCTTCAAGTCTCGTCACCCACTGTCTGAGTTTTAAAAAATGTCCAAAATATATGCGGCCCTCAAAGACACAGGCAGTTGAGTGTGAAGAATATGAACTTTGCAGGCAGATGAGCATGAATTCCACTTTTGCCTTCACTCTTTCAAGTTATAGTCTCATTTCCCTCAAGTATATAAATAGAGAATTTGTGAAAAACGTCTCTTACATAGATGTACCAAATACTAGTTTCATCCAGTTCTAGTACTGGGTACAACTTTCCGTAATGATTTTATAGCTATTTTGGAAGTAAGTCCGCCTTTCTCACATCGTCCTACCTGTGGAAATTTTAAAGTATCTTTGGAAATCATCTCTATCTCTCTGTTCCTCCTGCCTAATTTCAAACTGTCGCCATGACTTCTTTGAGTGTAGAAAAGTCCTAAGTAGTCCTTTTGACCACCTGGCCCTGAATTCTCTCTCCACATAGCATTCTAAAAACAAAATAGTCCCCATTTAATATCTCCTATTTCAATCCTTCAATGGCTCCCTGGCCTTCGGGATAAAATCCAGCCTCCTGGGCCCCTCAGCACGGCTTGTGTCTGGCTTCCCTTCTGCCTACTTTACCAGTCAGTCTTCGGCTCTGCATTCCAGCTCTGGACAGCTACTTGAAGTGACCCAAGTGTGCCCTGTCTCCTATCAGGAACGTTAATCTTCCCTTTCTCCTCTGCATTCAGACTGCATTTTGATTTCATCTCAAGGAAACCTTCTTCAGTTACTTCCATGCGACTTTGATAGTTTCCAGTAACCCAGAGCTTATCTCTGCAATAGTCTGTGAACATCTCCCACCTCCAAGAAGTAACTTCTCTGAGGAAGAAAGAATTTTGCCTCTTTCTTTGTATCCAAGCATTTGGCACATTAAATGGAATCATTAGATATGGGCTTCTATAAATTTAAGGAAGGAAGGAAGCAAATTTTGCCGTATTTTCCTGAGGAGATCTGTATTCTGGATAAACAAATATTATCATGCATGAGATAACAAAGAACAATTACACAAATTTCTTTTTTTTTCTTTTTTTTAAATTTTTTAATTTTTACATACACAGGTGTTTATTAGGTTTCCACTTTTTGTCTTCACAGAATTAAAAAGGCTTAAAATTTAATAACAATAACAGTGTTTAAGATAAGGACTAGAAAAAAAACCTCAAAAAGAATGAACAAAGATAAATACATTCAGAAAAGAAATCAGACAATTACTGCATCAAAATATTTAGCAATATTAACAATAATAATGCAAAGAAAGTAACATTCAAATTGTCAAATAAGAGTATGTCTATTATAGAGTGCTTTAACTCTGAGGCTCAGTATGGAGTCATCAGTTAACTTATTTTTTTTCCAAAGTCTCAAAAAGTAGACAACTAATTCTTACAAATAAAAGTAAAAGAGAATTTCAAAAAACAGATCATGCCAAATCTTATAGACAATAGAAAAAAGAAGAAATATTTCAAAGTCATTCTACTTAATCTGGATATACCTGATACTAAAATTGGAGAAAATATATTATTATAAAGGGAAATTACAAACATATTTCACTTATAAATGAGGATGCAATATCCTAAACAACATATTAACAAGTTGAATTAAAAATTAATGTTTAAGTAATGTACGTTGATCAAAATTAAATCCAATTTATATGAGAATTAGTCATAGTTTTCTTTTCTTTTTTTTGTTTTCTTTCCCTCACCCCCTCCCTCCTTCTCTCTCTGTCTGGTCTCTCCTTCCCCCATGCCGCGCTGTGTCATTAATTGTCATTAATTGTCCTCACATCAATACATAGGATTCATGCTTCTCCATTCCTGTCATGTTTCACTAAGAAGAATGTGTTCCACATCCATCCAAGTTAGTAGGAATGCTGCAAAATCTCCATTTTTTGATGGCTGAATAATATTCCATGGTATACATATACCATAGCTTACCAATCCATTCCTGGGTTGAAGGGCATTTTGGCTGTTTCCACATTTTAGTGATTGTAAATTGGGCTGCAATAAACAATCTAGTTTTTATAATAAAAGTTTTTTTTTTGTCTTCTGGATAGATGCCCAGTAATGGGATTGCAGGATCAAATGGGAGGTCTAGGTTGAGTTCTTTGAGGTTTCTCCATACTGCCTTCCAAAAAGGTTGTATTAGTTTGCAGTCCCACCAGCAGTGTAAAAGTGTTCCCTTCTCTCCACATACACACCAGCATCTGCAATTTTGAGATTTTGTGATATAGACCATTCTTGCTGAAGTTAGATGGTATCTCAGGGTGGTTTTAATTTGCAGTTCTCTAATCATTAGGGATGATTAGCATTTTTTCATGTGTTTACTGGCCATTCGTCTATCTTCTTTACAGAAGATTCTATTCATCTCTCTTCCCCATTGATGTATGGGGTTGTTGGTTTTTTCCTTGTGGATTTTCTTGTGTTTTTGTTTTTTGATATGTTTGTTTTTAAACTTTCCTCTTTTTTGTTGCCTTATTTTAGATTCATTGCACATAATTTTTATGATCCCATTTTTATCTCATTCTTTGGGTTTAATAGGTATAATATTCCATTAAGTGATTTCAGTTGGTTGTTTTAGGGTTTATAATATACAACTTCAGTGTGTCACGATCTAAATGGTGTTACCTTGTGTCAACTATAGAATGAGAACTGGTAATAGTGTGCTTCCTTTTCCTGCCTCCCAAACCTTGTGCGAATGTCACATGCGTTCATCACTTCTTGTGTTAATATGCTTGCACAGATCCAGATTCCCAAGGATTTCATTTTTCTTTTCTTGAAGACTTCTTCTAATATTTCTGTTGGTGAGGTCTGTTGATGATGAATGCTAACAAGTTTTGTATGACTGAAAGTTTCTCTATTTCATTTTTTAAAAACAAATTTTTCCACATAAAAAATTCTAGTCTAAGTATTTTTCTTCCAGCATACAAGAGATATTACTGACCTCTCTTTCCACTCGCATTGATTCCAATGATTAATTTATTGCCCTTCTTTTTTTATGTAACAAGTCTTTTTTCTCCTCTCTGACTTAAGATTTCTCCTTTGCCACTATTTTTAGAAATTATTTTGTTATATTTTTACATGTCCCTCATTTTTCTTTTGCTTCATTTTTTGAAATTCTTGAGTCTGTAAGTTTATGTTTTTTATCAAGTTTGAAAAAATTTTGTTTAATATTTTTTAAACAGGTTTTCTGTGCCCTAACCCCGCTTCCCTCTTCTTAAAGAACTGCAGCGTCATATCACATTATATTATATGATATATCAAATTATATATCATATATCACATAAAGTCACTTGGAGTTGTCATCTTTCTGACTTTTTCAATTATCTTGTTTTTCTGAGTTTCATTTTAGATCGCTTTAATTGCTATGTCTTTAAGTTCTTTTGAGTAAAGACTAATCGCTCTTAATCCTATCCTGTGAATTTCTCACCTGTATCAGTGTAGTTTGTAACTCGATGTTTGATTCTGGTGTTTTCGTGTCTTCCGTATCTCCTCCTAAGTTGATAACATGTGGAATATGGTTCCTACAGTTGTTTCATGTCTTTGTCTGTAAATTCTAGCACCTCTGTCAGTTCTGGTTTAGGTGCATTTGATGAATTTTATTATGGGTCATATTTGCGTCCTTATATTCACACCTGGTAGTGGTTTTTAAATGATATACATTGTGAAAATGCTGGGTATTCTGTATTCTTCTTAACATTCATGACCTTTATTCTTGAATTCATCTAAGTTAACTGGAGACATTAAACATTTTAGACCTTGTCTTTGTGATTTTCAGGGGGATCTGGAGCAGTGTTCACTCCAGAATTAATTATTTATCACTGGTGAGGTAGGACCTTTCCGTGTCATCTAACCAATACATAATAAATTATGAGGTTTCCTAGTCTAACTATTGACAAGCACTATTCTTTTCTCTAAGTGACTGCAGGGCACTTTTCCTTTCATTTTGTCAGATACTTCTTTTTCTTGCTTTTGTTAGTTTTCTCATGTGAGTGCTGGTTGGTACTCAGCGGGGTACTAAGGAGAACTCTGTCAACCAATCTCCCCATCTCTCTTCTCCTCTCTCGACCACTGTCCTGAAATTTCTAGCTGTGTTGGTAACCTCCTCCTCAGCGTAAAAATTCCACCGCATTCTGTGTTCCTCCTGCTCACACCACAACCTGGAAGCTCTTAATGTTGGAAAGTGAGGAAATTGTAGCACTCACGTATATTTATAAACCTCTTGGTGACCACTGCCTTTTGTCCCTCTGTGTAAAGTGTCTTGTAAAACATTATTTTATGTATCTTGTTCCTTTTCTTGTGTTTTTGCCCAGTAAGAGGGTAAATTTTCTCCTCTGTAATTTATCTTGTACTGATAGCTTTTGGAAAGCTCTTTCTTGATATGGTTGTTGTTTCTTTTCTGATTAAATGGTCCATTATAGATAGATAACACCAAGTCTACAGCCATGACATACTTTTGTGCACTTTTTAAGTATTTCATGACGCTCTTGATTAGGTAATGAATCTGTATCTCGTTTTGGGTATGAATATTTGCAACTTTGAAGGTTACTTCATTTTAACGACAGCAGAAAGAGAATAATGGCAGGTGTCTTTGAAATTCATTTCAGTGCTTGTGAAGGCCCCATGGGACGTCATTTGCAAATGAGGAAACTAAAGAATAGCTTTATCTTCTAGTTCTTCATGGAGAAAAAATTGGCAACAATAAATTCAGTATCTTTTGCCAAATAACTGAACATAAAAGAGAAATCAAGGACTGTTGGCACTGGTTGGGGAAAAAGTCATCAAATTTGCCTCTGCACAATCTGCTCACTGTCCTCTAAAGTGTTTTTATTATTTAAAGTTTATAGGCAACTGAGGAAGAAACACTGGTAGTTTGTTCTCTTTTTAAGTGTATTGAAAACATTCCAACATCTGGGAATTTGAAATTGTTAACGAATATGCATGTATTTATCAGCAAATTTATAAGCAACTTCAGGAATGCAACTTCTGATTAATAGAGTTAGATCATCAATTTTCAAGCCCACATATTTCTAGGAATTTTTTTGAAAATCATTCAATAAAACAATGTCTTCTTACTAAAGATCAGCTTCAGTATTTTGGCTGTTGGTTGTTGTTGTTGTACCTTTGTAATGAATTGAGAGATGGAGACGGGAAATGAGAGTTTTCCTATTAACATAATTTTTTAATTGTCAGTTGCTAATGCAAAACTAGAATTTTGTTTTTTACTTCGATTAGAATTAAGCACCGTGAGATTCTATCTGAAAACTTTAAGACTTCCTAGTGCAAGTACTATTTTGCCTCATGTAATTCTCTTGTGAAAGTCTTGTGGCACCCACTGAATATACCTTGAAGTCTGCATCCATCTTGATTTGTTTAGAGCAGTGGTTCTCAACCTTCCTAATGCCTCCTAATGCCATGACCCTTTAATACAGTTCCTCATGTTGCGGTTAAAAATTATTTTCGTTGCTACTTCAAACTGTAATTTTGCTGCTGTTATGAATCATAATGTAAATATCTGATATGCAGGATGGTCTTAGGTGACCCCTGTGAAAGGGTCATTTGACCCCCAAAGGGGTCGCCCCAGGCTGAGACCCACTGGTTTAGATGAACAACAAAAGGAATCATACAAGGAAAGTTATTATAAAAATAAAAATCTATTACTAACATTTCAGTGAAATCAAGTAGGGTTGAAAGGTTTCACATTTACGAAGTACATAGCAGTGGAATGACCTTACTGTTTTACTTTGAATGTTATGTGGTCTTTAATGCATTGAACGTAACTAATGCCATAGTTGCAGTAAACAGTTAAAAAAGTTAATTAAAAAGGAATGACTCTTATTATCAATGCTCATGGTTTAGCATATAAATCAACAGCATAAATACAGGACAAAAGTCCATGTTTACAAACCAAACACATTGAAAAGATCGCTGCTGCCATGTACTCACAGAGAAAGAATGCCCGGTGGTAAATCCATGAAAACATTAGTGAGACTCTGTGAGCTGAAACCACAATGACAAATGTAAACAAATGACACTAAGTCGTCCAGGGGGTTATTTCTTCAATTTTCTTAAAGAGAAAGTAAGTAAAAAACTAAGACTTAATCATCACCCGTCATGAAAGATAAAGAGCCATGAGACTTACTCTTCAACCTTCCCCAACAGAGAGGATGTCTTCATGCAAAGCCCCTATGGGTGGCTCTCCCTCGCCCCCCCCACCCCCCGCTCCCTTACACTCTTCAACAACACATGAAGCCATCAGCAGCCACTTGCTTGCAAAATGTTCAAAACCCACTCGTCTAAGCTAAAGGTCTGCATATATACTTAATTTGCTTTGCAAGTGCGTTGAGAGCAACAAGAAGAGCCTTCTCTGGGTTGGTGGGCTGGTAAGGAGGATAATTTGGTCTTGATTCAAGGTTGCAGCCAAGGTTTACTATTAGACTACAGTGAAGAGGAGCAGAGATATGGGCTAAGTGAACCCAAAAGGGAACAGACTTGACTTCCTAATTCACTTCTTCACTTCTTGGCCAGGTTCAAGGTCAAGGCAGTCTGCATGGAGAGAAGACTGCCCTGGTTGTAATGAGCGCTGCACACTTTGTGTCTATACATCAGGTCTGTGTTTCCATCTCTACATCCACAAACTCTCCACTTTCCAGTTACATACACCAGTTGTCAGTAAAGGAATTCAGTTTTTACCTACAAGTGTAGACAAAATAGATAATCTGTTTCCTAATATAAGTTGTAATTCTGCAAAGGGAGCTCTAATGCTATGTGTTATCCTCACTAAAATGTACCACACTGTAACTAACTGCAAATAAGTAACAAAATAAACTGTACTGAAACACAGTAACACTAAAGAACCAGAACAGTTGGGGGACTATGATTTAATTCAAGTCAACATTTTTGTTTATTTCCATCTTTACTTATTTGTTTTAATCACTTCATTTTCCTGCTTCCAACTTAAATGCAGTGATTCTATTTTAATTTTTGTTTTGAGGATTAAGTATCTGAACTTTAATTCTGGGTTTCAAGATGCATTGTATCATATAGACAGACTTAAAATGATATAATTAAATTACTCTGTTTTGATTTGTTTGGTTTTTATTATTTAAATGTTGTGTATATAAGAACATTCTCTTTAGTAAAGTATCTCAAGAATGGAAGAACAAGGGTCCCATGTGCTCAATGCTAATTTGAAACACATAGATGAACAACTATCAACCCACATGAGAGAAAAACAAAATTAAATTCAAGAAGTGCGGAGAGGGGGAAGGAGCTCAGTAAGCCCCCACCTAACCACCTAACTAGTACAAAGTAGGTACTATGTGGTACACCTCCTGGTTGAAGGACTCAAACACAACTCAGACTTTCCCTAACAAATGCAAGCAATGTAACCTAATCGTATGCACCCTTATATTAACACTAATCCTAGGGTTGAATGGGTGAAGTAGTAATTATCTGTTTCTGCTAAGAGTGTACTATGCAAAAATTATTCCCATTAAATTTGCTTCTGGTTATTTGGGTTCCGGCTAGGTAGTATTCACTATTCAAGAAAGATACAAATCAAATTAACTATGATTGTCTTTATGCTCCATAACAATTATAGTATTTTGGAACCACTGGAGTCACAGCCTTGACTAGGCCCAGACACTACTAGAAGGTTAGCCAAGGTAAATATTTTGCATGCAGATAGTCCATTAGGAGGACCAGGGGAGGAGGAGAGAATATGGAACTGTTGTTTCACATACTGCGCTTTTCAAAATTGTTTTTGAACAAGGTAATTTTATGTCAGCTGGATACTAATTGGATGCAACAGAATTGGAATATGATGTGTTTTAGCTTAGAAAAAGTCCAGAACAGTTTTCGTAGAGTGCTTCTGTGCCACGTAGCCTCCTTACTGCTGTTACTTTCTGAGCAGGATCCCACAGGCAGCAGCGTCTCTGGGGGCCCTAATCTGCATCACCAAACCACACAGGCCCATAAAAGCTCCTCTGTGCCCAGCTCCCACCCCAACTCCAGACCACGGGCGAACATGACAAGGGAGTCGCTCCTTATAAGCTGGCATGGGGACTTTCAAAACATTCTAGACAAGCGTCGGGACAACTACTTTTTATGTTTCAGAAATTTGAACTGGAGTTGAAGAGGAAACGAAGCCCTGAGCTGTAGGCCGGCAGCAAGGTGTCTGCCTCCATGGCAGCCCCCACAGGCATTGGCGGAATGAGGAGGTATAACTCAGGGATGTCTTTCTTCCCATTCCCACTTTATGACTTTATTCCCACTTTTTCCTTTCCTGAAAACCCAGCTTTGAGTAAAATCTGAGAGTCTTCCTGCTATTCATTGCTGCCATCTTTTACCAGCTGCCAGGCCCCTCTTCCTTTTCCTGTTAGTCTTAGTGATTTTAACACTCGTGTAGACCGAGCTCCCAACAGCCTGGCCTCTCAGTTCCTCACCAACTCAGCCTCCCGCCTGTGGTCATTTCCCACATCTGCTCTTAACCAAGTATCAAAGCACCTTTATCTGCTGACACCATCTTCCTAATCCATCGTATTAGAACCCTGGTTTCCACCATCCCCTGATGGCCTTACAGGATGCACGATCCATTACTTTCACTCAGTCTTCACCCTCCTCTTGTGGAATCTCTCTTTCCTTTATGGAGAATAGTTTTCATGACCAATCAGCATACTCAGATCCCAGTGGACTCTCTCACTGCTCAACCCCCCCTTTCTCCATCACAGTTACTTAGGAAACCCATATTCTGGTCTAGGTACAATGTATATTTTTATCTCCTTCATCCTCACGGTTGTATAAGCATTTATGGAACTGACCACGGCTGAGAAACACCCTCCTCCATGCGGGAAAGTTACATTTCAAGCTCATGATCACAGAACCCCAAAGGGAGTCAAGTTTAACCATAGTATGTGTTCCCAATGTCTCTACCCTCTTTCTCTTTTATATATTTATCTTTTTCATCTTTTTCTCTCCTCAAACTTCCAATATCCTCCTCTTTCCCACACTGTACTAATCCCTTGAAAACAGAAGCAGTGAGAAGGGTCTCCCCAGGCTCACGCTGCCCCTGACTGTCAGCCTGCCCATCTCCCGTTTCTTGCACTGTGGGTGCCCTGGCCATTCTCCTCTCGGAAGCCCAGCCCCCCATGTGCCCCAGAACTTGTCTTATTGGGCCCCTGTGTACATCACTCAAACAAGTTGTCCCCTCTCCTCCACAGTAACATATTCATTTCTTCACTAAAATGTTATTGTCATCAGAGTACAGATGTGATATTATTTCTTACAACTTTAAAAAAGAAAATCTTACACCAGTTTTCTCTCCAGCCTGTGTCTTCCCCAATCCCCATGCAGCAGAATGCCTCAGAGCCGTTTTTAGTTCTATCAAATTCACTTCACTTCATGATGGAAGGAAGCTGTTACTGTAAATGCAGCTCTACATTTCTAAAACCTAAAATCAATATTCCTGCTCCATCCTTCTGTGCTGCCAGGAGCACTGAACATAGATTTGTGTTTCTGTGGAAGAGGGTTGGTCTGCATGGTGGAGGAAGAGGACCCCCCACTCCCCTGCCCTGATGGTCCCCACACCTCTCCAACGGCTTGCTCTCCGTCTCCTTCTAGTCGTCTTTATCCTTATAACGGTGGGGAAACCAAGGGCTCCGTTCTGGAACCCTTGTTTTGTTTCTATATCCATTCATGTTCTTGCTAATTCTGTCCAGTCGTTTACCCTTCAATGCCTTCCGTGTTCAGTCTCTGACCCAGCCCTGACTGCTCCCACGAATTTCGCACTCACATGTTACAATGAACGTGAATTCATAGACTTGTTCTCAGGGTTGCTTAGCTGCTCCGTTAAATGCTGACGTTTTGAGATTTCAGCTGCTCTTTTACTTCTGTATTTTGGCACATGTGCTTGTACCTTGTACATCACGACGGTAACAGGATTGCATGAGATTTCTGACCTCGTGTTTCTGCTCAAGGATACCTGGTCTAGTCTGCCCTGGACAAGAAACTTCTAATGTGTGTTTTGAATGGTAGAATAAGGACAGGGAAGAGAATGGGATATTCTCTTTATAAAAGCATTTTTTTCTTACTTTTACCTTTTATTTTTAAAACACATTTGTGATTTTTCTGTTATTGTTTTAAAATCCACTAGGTGGGATGCAACCTCTCACTGACTACATTACTACTGCTGTCACCTAACTCACTGTCTTAAAGTGTATCTTAGGATAGCCCGCTCCCTAGAGACAGTCATAAGCGTCCTGCATAGCCCATTCATGAGGGGACAGGAGAGGGAGGGTGATGGGAAGATGCCAGACTGAGAAACCTCCTCACTGACCCCTCTGCATCCCACGTACCCTCGCGAGCCCCCCGGAATCCTTCAAGCCTTTTAATCCCTCTAATCCACCAACTTCACCCTGCTTTGGTGTCCCCACCCCTGGCAAGTGCCTTCCTCTCACACGAATCTCTCCCATGCAAATCCTCACAGCTTTCTTGTCCCTTTTCCTTCTGGTGAATGGTCCTAGCCAAATACCACCCTGTTTAAATCAGAATAGACAAATATGGCTACAGAAAAGAAAAAAAAAAAACTACTAAACCATTCTGGTGGGACGCCTTCAAGACTTCTGGTCAGAAATACACCATACTTTGCCGTGTATAAGTCACTCATGTGTGTAACGTCACCTATGTCTTTGACCCACACTTTCAGGAAAAAAAAAATCTGAAGTGTAGATAAAAGGTGAAAGAAATTGTGTGTACTGATAACAAATTTATGATATTTACACATGGTGGAAAGCCAGAGCTCTTCATCACTGCCACACTACGTATCAGGAATACTGTCTTCTTCAACCTCTACATTACCAGTGTCTTCTGAAGAGTCAATTTCCTCATCCTGGTAAATTTCATCATCCTCAGCTCCATCCGTAGCACAGCTGATGCCACATTTTTTTTTAGAAGATTTCCCATTCCACGATCTTAGGATCCAGTCACAAACAAGGGCGATGGATGTTTTCTTGATTCTGCCTCGAAGTGTTTAATCATGACCAGGTGACTGCGTCTATGACATCCACTCTTCCTTCATTAGGAAAAAATATCATTGCAGCAGTGAACTGAATTATTGTTTTAAAACTAAACTAAAGGACTTGTTTACTGTCACATGAAGAAGTTACAGCTGGCAGATTCGCCCACCAGGTATCACCACAAATGAAGTTTTCAAGTCCACTGCAATCGTTTTTGCACTAGGTGTAACATGAGCTTTTGTTGCAAGTCTGTAATAAGTTAAAAACATTGATTACTATAGTCAGGGTATTATTTTGGATATGGATATCCTTCTTGCTTTCTAGAGTTATACTTTTAAAACATAAACATAAATCAAAGAATTAAAAACATTTATATAGCTATGAAATTAGTACTACCCATGTACAATGCATATTCTTATTTTTCTCTCAAAAATTTGGGCAAACAGTACACATTATACATAGAAAAAAATGGCATATATATAGATACATGTACACACACATCCTTGGCTGTGACCAACACCCTCATCTTAATTTGGTCCATCATTCATTAAAGAACAGTTTCTCAACTTCCACTCACTTTTCTGGTCTCCAATGTCTTTCCTTTAGTCTCATTCTCAGCTGATGACTTACCCTCTTATTTCACTGAAAAAGTAGAAACATTTAGAGTAGATCCAGTAATTGCCTTTCACCAACACTACCAGCCCAGGAGTCTCTGAACCATAAGCATTCTGCACCTTTGCTTGCCAAACAACAGGTGAACTGCCCGTCTTCTTCCCCAGTACTGTGTGCTGAGCAGATTCCATCCCCTTCTGGCTCTTGAAAATGAGGGCTTTTCATTTGAAGTTTTCACTTGCTCTACTATTTTACCAAGTGTTCTTTCTTTTGTTCCTTATTCTATCATTAATTCATTCACTTCACTGCTGCAATGCTATTTTTAAAGGAATATCCTTATTCAGTTTTTTTTAATTAGGGGGTCACCCTCTCTGCAGGAATGCTCTATTTACTTACCTTGCTGTATTTTCATTCTGTTGACTTCTAACTTCCTAAAATCACACGCACACACATTACATCCCATCATATGCTCCTTATTCCTTATCTCCTTAGTAGAAACTACACATCCTGAAGGCCTGAAACTTGACCATGTTCAAGGGTAGTTCCACAGAAGTATTCGTATAATTTGCTCCTGTCAATAAATTTGTTAAGTGAATAAATGAATAAGGAATTATGTTTAGTTGTATGTCATGAGTCTACCAAATATTTTATTGTAGCAGGATACTGGCAACCAACATTTAAAAAGCTTCCATACTAGCTGGTCCATGCTGTTTCTACTCTCTTTACAATAATATCCTTTGGTCTTACCAAGGTGAGTTCCAGGTGGTATGCTGTAATTCTACCTGAAAACTTAGCTGTATATGTAATTAAATTCATTATAACAAAAAGAAATCTAAACTAAGATCTGAATATTCTCAGTACACTGATAGTGCAGCCCCGGGATACATGTATGGAAGAATTCTAAAGAATAAAGTAATTTACTTTGTGAGGATGTAACTGTTTTCAATGAGTCATGATTCAAGGTCATTTTCTATGCCTAGATGGGAGGTGAGGTCTAGCTGAGAGAATCCTGGAAAACAATGTTTAAATTCAGACTGGTCTTCTGCCATGTGTATTTTGGCCAGCTGCCATTCCAGACATGCCTTTTTTTCTGTAAAATAGAATAGTGGAAAGTGTGGTGAATAGATTCTGGGTTGGCCCTTGTTTTCATACCCTCTGTTTTCATTGCCCCTAAGTACAAGTAAGACTATTGACTTATTTCCAATCAATAGAATACGACAGTGTCGTGGGGTATCATTCCAACGATTAGGTTTTACATGCCATTAGATAAGGCTCCGTCTTAGCAGACTGAAGGGAGGTTTTCTCCTAGCTGGCTGGATACAGTGAGTATCTATGTTGGAACACCCCCATGATAGGGACCAGCATTTACTCAACAACTAGGAAAAAGCTCGGGCTCTCAGTCAAACAAATAACATCTTCCCTAAAACCCTGTATTAAATTAGAAGTTGATTCTTCCGTTGTGGAAAACACAGCCCATGTGACACCTGGATTGAGTATACAACCCAGATAAGTGATCTCCAGACTTCTGACTCATAGAAACCATGTGAGAATATGAAGAGAAATAATATCAAGGTCTTGCTGTATTTCTAATTATGATTGAGATAGCAGTGTTTCAGTTGATTAAGAGAGATCAAAATATAAAAAGTACTTGTTTTTCCCTGACTCCTAAAACTAACAGCAATTTTTGCTAATGTAGAAGACTTTATTTCAGACACATTTTATAATTATCATGAACTTCTTGCCCATTTACACATCGGATGACTAACATTCCTTCTAGATGCCAGAGACAGTACATGACTTTTTTGGTTTTGCTTTTGTAACTGTCTTGCACTTGTATGTAGAGGTGTCTTAGTGAAAATCTACAGAAAGGAGGAAGAAAAGTCTTATATCCTCTCAAATACAGCTGGGGGTACACTCAACCCTATTTTCTTTTTGATGCTTTATAGACCTTACGTGGAAACTTTTACTGATCACCATCTCTGTTTCTGATCTATGAAAGTACAGTAGAATCCTCTAAGTTGACCACCCAATGGACTATAAAAAGCTGGTGAACATACAGAGGTAGCCAACAGAAGGAACTGCACCCACTGTACTGATTCGTACATGTGGTGCACGTCTAACCTATGAAAATTAGGTCAACTTAGGGAGGTGGTCCATATAGGTAGTGGTCAACTAAAGACGGTCTCCTGTACAGGATGTCAATGATTCACTTAGAAATGAAGGCAGTCCAGCAGATGATACATCTAGGGTAGGACATGAAGCTGTGGTTGTGTGCATGTCCCAGAACCAATCTGGCCGTGGTTGTTTCTCATAAAACTTTGAACACACATTTAGAAAATTTTTCCAAACCTTTTATTTGATAAAATCTACTGGAAGCACTAAACAGTCAAGAGCAGTGTGCACACAGATTTGTTTTTGGAAGCTGCTTTTCCCTTCCACCTCCACCACCAGAGATATCATGTCTTTGATGTCTGTGAGTGTTATAGGAAATCTAAATTTAACCCTAAAAATAGGGAAGATGTTAAGAATTTTATTCTCTTTGAGCAAAGTGTTCAAATTCAAAAGTAACGTAGAAACAGGGCACTCAATTTTCTTTAGAGAATTGTCGAAACATCTTAGTTTTACTCTTTTTTGCTTTTGCTTTATTTTTTTTTTGTCTCCCCACCTTCCCTGCCCAATGCAGAGAATGAAATATGATGAAATATGTGTTTCTATCCCTTTACTTCTGTTTCTGATACAGATGTATTTTGGTAGACAGGTAAGAAATATATTTCCCTTTATTAGTAAAAGTTATAAACAAGGAATGAAGTGTAAAATTGGATAAAGGAATCACTTTTTGGAAGGCTAACAATATACCATATCTGAAATGGGGGGAGATAACTGCCCCCACGTGGCTGGAATCACGTTGAACCACTGGCAAGGAGACCTAAGCTAGATGCATGCTTTCATGAAGACTGAACTTTGCTGGTTCATTATATTAGTCTTCCCATTTTCCAAATTATTAATAGAATTCATTTGACCTTTCTAGAAAAAAAGCAGTACTAAATCATCCATGCTTTACTTGAAAGCACCCAATGATTGCCTCCAAATGGAGACTTCTGAACTCTGGCGTTACCATGGTAATAGTTGAGTCTCAGAATTGGTTCACTTTTCCAAATCATCCAAATGTTCCTGATTTAAAATGTCATCAGTAGTAAATCTACTTTACTTTGCTTTAAAATGTGTGCAGTAGTAATTCAGAGAAGTATCAAGCCTTTTATTAGCCTCTAAAGGTCTAGCAGTCCTAAAATATGTGTGTGTATATATATGTATATATATATATATAATTATTTCCCAAGTTAAATTTATACATATACATATGTATTTTATATATGTGTATATAATTATATACATGTATGTCTATATATATATATAATATATATGTATAAAATTATTTCCCAAGTTCAATTACTTGGAAGGCAAAATGGGTCAATGTACATCTGAAATACAATAAAGATATACAATATTTTTACATTTATTACTTCCTGTGGCTGCTCTTTTCTGTGTTTTTATGATGCCTAATTAGAAGGATGGAAGAAAATTAATATAAATGGTCTTAGCTTCCATTTCCACTGTTTATAAACCTCTTCAACACTGTTAAAGTCCCAGAGGAATAAGGATCATTTCATCTTTCTAAGGATATAATAGCTATATTCCCTGGAGTTGCTGAGAATAATTTTATAAAACATCATAATGTAGAAAACATTTTTAATGTATTGAAAATATGGCAGAGGAAGTACTTCAGCCATATGTAGAATTCACGCAGATAAATCATGTCGGTTTCAGGCTGTTAATTAAGTCTGCTTAAAAGCTTCTTTCTATTACTTAATGCATCTTTGGAAGTGAAGAGAAAAATAAACTCATTGACCAAAATGTGTTAATATGCAGTTAATTTAAAAGAAAAAAAATTTTTGAATCCCTATATATCTTAAATTAATTACCGATGCATACAAGGTCTTTTTTTCTATTTGACAGAAATAGCCAATTATAATTTTGTATTTGAAAAGCTGCTCCTTTAAAATATAGAGACTTCAAAATTCCCCCAAAGCAGTCTGATTATTTCTTAAGCGTAAGTTTGCCCTGAAAGCGTGTCTTCCCTTTAGCAGGCTAGCCAGCAATTATATCCTCTCCATCTCTGTCTGAGGTGGGTAAAAGAGGAAAAAGCAATGATTCCATTGTGTCGTTAATTTTTTTAAAACACGCTTAAGAACCTGATGAAGCTATGTTCTTTAGAAAACTCAAAAACTAGAGATCAATGTGATTTTTGTTAAATTCCTGTCACCTTTCCAGGAAAGATTATTTTGAGCTTGTTTATGTGGTGGAATAGAAATCACCACATAAAAATACACTGAAATAGGTATACACGGCCATTTTTGCTATAACAAAAGGGCAGACCTCTTCTCAGATAGTGGCAGTTTGTCAAAGTCTGGACAAAGGGCTTGATTTTATTCTTCAAAAGGTCGGCCATCGCTTCCTGGGTGGGAATTCCTGCCATGTGCAATCTGGCGGTCTCTGAAGAATATCTCTCCTCAGCTCAGTGAGTCAGGAGAGAGCAGATAATCCGGGATGAGCAGCTACTCTGGCTGCTGAGGCCAATACGAAGCCCCCCATCCATCTGACGGGGCCTGAGCCACATGGCGACGGGCTCCACACATCTACAATGTCCAGACCAGGCCAATCTGGATCTTTGGTCAAAGAAAAGGTCACAGGGAAATTTGTTTTTCCGACTTTTCACATCGTACAATTTTATAATTCTCTGTCATCTAATATTTGGCTTGGAAATAGAAAAGTTAGAGAAACATCTTATTAATAGGAGAACAAGAGGAGAGAGCTTCCTTTCAGATGACTGCAGCTCAGCTATTATGTTTATTATGCTTCGTATGAAGTATTTCTAAATAGCTTAGATGTCTTTATTTAATTCTCACATGTCCTTGACAGAGGAGGAAAATGAGGCAATAACGAGGACCATGATTAGTCCAAGGGCAGATCTAAAGCAGACACATGCTGTTGGGAGGTGGTCTTCCAGCCACAGTGACAAAGTTTCTGACGTCTCCATTGTGTTTCTCTTTGGTCACCAAATAACCTAATTGATTTTTTAAAATTTCATTTCATTGAATAGGTCTGGCATAATTTAGATCCAAATTTAGTTCTTCAAGCCACTTTTATAATATATTAATTGGATATTAAAAATCACTTGGGCATTCTCCAAATTTTTGCATTGAACAAGCATTGAAAATTATATGTGAGATACTCTGCTCAGTCAGAGGTGAGCAATTGCCATAAGGCAAGAGCAGTTCCCGCCTTCACGGAGCTCCCATTCTGACAGGGATACTGTCAAGAATGAGCCATGGGGGGGGGGTGAACATTTCAAAAGAAGCAGCACAGATTGGTACAAGGAAAATGGCAGGGGTGCTTGGATGAAAGGCGTGTAGCAAGAAGTAAGCTGATGCTGAGATTTAAAGAGTATGTAGAAAATAAATGGTCAATATTGTGGAGAGTGAGTCATACCCAAGGATGTGAAGAAAGCCAATGCAGCTGAGTGAACACAGCAAGAAGGGACCCAAGATGAGAACACCCAGGAAGCAGAGCCAGATGGTAGAGGGCCCTGTCACCAAGGCCCTGTCCCTCTGTCACCAAGGGGACAATTGGGGATCTCATTGGGTAGGAATTAGGCTTCTGTATCTAGGAAAGGTCATGCTCCAATGAGAGGTATTAAAACCCTGGTCCTGGGTGGCTCCTGTGGCTCAAGGAGTAGGTGCCAGCCCCATATACCAGGGGTGGCAGGTTCATAACCTGACCCTGGCCAAAAACTGCAAAAAATAAATAAATAAATAAAACCCTGGTCCCAACCTTTTTGGAACCAGGGAACAGTTTGATGGAAGACAATCTTTTCATGGACCAGGGACAGGGGATAGTTTGGGGATGATTCAAGCAATCTCCACCTGGGATCATCAGGCTTTATATTCTCACAAGCAGCACAGCTCAGCTCCCTCCCATGCACAGTTCACAGGAGGGTCATGCTGCCATGAGAATTTGATGTCCTGTTTATCTGACCGGAGGTGGAGCTCAGGTGGTGATGGGAGCAGCAGGGCGTGGCTGTAAATACAGATGAAGCTTCGCTCACTTGCCTGTCTCTCACCTCCTGCTCTGCAGCCCTTTCCCAACAGACCATAGACCAGTAGCATTCCACAGTCCTGCGATGGAGCACAGTATTAAAAGATCCCTTCGGATATGATTTTGGGTGAGAAGGTCAACACTGGTGAGACCATTGCAGTTGCTGAAGCTCCAGATGTTGTGGTTTATCCCTGAGAGTAAACAGTGGGGATGGGTTTAGGAAATATTTAGTGGGCAGCATCAATAAGGCTGGATGAACAGTAGGTGGGCAGCCACAGGTGTGGGGCTGCAAGGACAGAGCTGTGTCAGTGACAGAGCCTCTCTTCTCACACGCAAATGATTCTGTCCCAGAATTTTGTATCTCCAAACACCATGCTTATAAAATTGTTTATGGAACTGTATCCCTTGTTTCTGCGCCTAATAGAATAAAAGTACTTTTTAAAAATTTTTATGAGAATGCTTTTGTAACACACTCACACAATTATAATAACGTTTACATTGTCTATATTCCTTTACTTGTATTTATATTTAACACCATCGTGAAGAGCCCATTTCCTCACATACACTTGTACCACTTGCACTATACCACGTTCACAGTCTGGAAAAAATCCTGAAAAAGTCCACTTTCCAGTTTCCTGGTTGCTTATATTGATTATAAATGATAATGTGGTTCTTCAATATTATTGAATAATGTTGGTCTCACTTTTCTTGAATGCCACTCAACTTCTATAATAGCATCATTTGCCAGTTGAGTTAATTCTATCCTGAATAATGGCTAATACAATGAAATGGTATTCCATCAGTCACACAGAAAAAAATCCAATTTTCTGATTGCTGTTGAGACAATATTTTTGTTACTGTAATAAGAATGACCAATATTAATGAAGTGCCTTCTACACGCCAGGCATAACACATTTAACTGATTTGTCTTCCCAGTCATACTACAAATAAGGTAATCTTTATTTCCCATTTTGGGGATAGAAAAGTGAAGACATAGATTAAGTATTCTTCCCCAAATCAAAAAAGTTAGATAATGGTGGAGACAGCATTGGAAGAGGTCAGCCTCCCTCAAGAAGGTACGTTGCCAGAAAGACAAAGGCCCTCTCTTTAAGGAGAAACCACCCTTCTCCTTAGAGACCACCCCTCTCTCCCAGAGATGGAAATCCAAATTTTTCATTGTTTACTTTTAATAAGCAAATTTTAAAATAATCACATTTAATGTACATAGGCCACGTCTTTTCCCCAGAAAAGTTAACATGATTCCAAAGTTCATCTGAAACTGAACAGCTGTGACTCTTGACAGTAAGTCTATTGCTGTTCAGTAGATAACCTTCTTATCACACAGAAAAATATCAGTACAGACAAATAGAGCACAAGGAAAATAAGATCATTGGCAAAGAAGATAAAGAAGTCTGTACGAAGCACCTTTTTATAAATGGATGGCTGTCACACAAAAATCAATTTCCTGTGGACAAGACCAAGGGCAAGGCGGGAGGAAAATAAACATGCTTAAACTATTGGAGAATCCATAATTTAAATGTAGACCCTTCTGTTGAGTGGTAGTGTGTGCTGAATCCGTTCCAGGGATGGGGAAAAATGTCACGGTGCATTTCAGGAGGTAAAGGAGAGGAAGCTGGGCCAACAGGAACTAATGCATGATTAATGCCGAATATTTTGAGTTGCCTAAAGCAAAGGAGAGTTGTTGAGGCTGTAGAAAACTAGATCTTTGAAGATTTAATAGATTCCTCATTCTCTGTCAGTGGGTCCTTTCAGATTTTTAAAAGTGTTAGCTTTGTTTTTCCTCAAGCTTGGGTTTTTCAGTGATGGCTTTTACATTAAAAAAAAAAAAAAGGTCAGATTTAAACTAATGGACAATAAAAATTTAGGGCTAGAGGTATTGCTTTTATTCAGCACCTAGATGAGGATCTGCAAAGAATTTGAATTTGAAATGGATTTATTTACAGTGACACAAGTCGTATCACTAAGATATGTTCTTAGAAAGGAAATATTTGAAATTGTTAACATTTGCATGATAAATTAGAATCGGAAAAATAGGCAAGAGAGAAAAAAATGAAGGCATAACTCAGTGGTGAGTTTAAAGTTTACTTGTTAATAGTGAAGGCAAAATTATGGTTTAATTATAAGGAGAAAAAAAGTGTTGCTAATTATTTTTTCTCCATAGAAATATAAAACCAAGTGTAAAAAATTCATGAATGACACTCAGGCATTGGCATTACAGCAGATTCAATGATTTCTGAAATCCTTCCCTCCACAAAGAATGCACCATTATTCTGTCTAGACGTTGTAGCACAGTACAATAAATAAAGACTGACAGCAACAGTGTATTTCATAAATACATTACTGGAATTTACATTATTTCTGACTATTACTTTTTCTTGACAACCTTAGGTAAAGTAATGTGTATATCTTCTAAAGTAAAATTTATTGATAATTCTATTTACTAACAAAGAAATAATAATGGCATTTATTTCTCTGAATATACTCCTCTTCTCAAGTAAACCTAGGAAATTTGAACTTGAATCCATAGATAATTCATTAGCTTCAGTTCATGGGTTTGCATTCTTAGAGTCTTCTCATACATGTAATATCCTACCAGAATTTTTGTAAGATTGCTTCAAAGGATTATTATTTTCTTTTTCCTGAGAGGGCCAAGCTTATATAAAGTAAACTATGACCTTAACTTGTAAAGCTCTCAACTGACGTGGAGTATAATAACTTCTTTCTGAAGACTTTCTTCTAGAGACACACACATTTTTGTAAGGAACCACGAGCAGCAGATGGAAGTTCATTGATACTTGTGCCAACGGGTCTCCATGTTTTTCAGTCTAACATTTCTCAGAGCGGTGGATATAGAAAGGGAGCTAAAAATATAATTTGGGAGAACCATTAGTCACTTGCAGGAAATCTATAAATATTCTGGGAAAGCAACATGGTATACACATCCTGCCTCACAGAAAAGATGAGCTGTGTTACGTTATATGTCATGATTTGCAATTTTATGTGATGTAGACGTGCTTCGCTATTGCTTTATTTTATTTTTAGAAATAACTAAAAAGAAAAAAAAAACAGTTATTTTGGCTGGAAAATGTGCAGAGAATGTATGAATGCGCCCTCTTCTCACCTCCTGCCGCAGCACTTTCCACCCCTCTTCGTAGCTCTCATCACGTTGTCTCAATGAAAGCTTTCGCTTCCTCAGACCTACGACATTCCCTCACAGGCACACTTTCCTGTAACAGCAAACCAAATTAAAAAGCCAGAGAAGCCACACACATGGAGTTCACTTCTTTCCCGATGGAACTCAGAGATTTCTCTTAGAGATTTTGGAATATTGACCAAGCAATGAAGTTCTTGGGCACAGTAGCGTCCTTGACACAGCTGCCCGTGAATGCAGACACACTCAGGAGTCGGTTTACCCGCCCCTCAGGTTGGCCTCGCTCTAGGTATTTACATATGGAAACTGTAATTAAAAAACGAATGTATAAGTATTAGTAACTGGCTACATCATATGGGCTGCCAATATTTCTATAATTTTATATGGCTTTTTAAAATATCAGTTACTTAAAGCTACAATAGATAAAATAAGTCATATTCTTTATCTTTTCAAATTGTACATATATATGTACTACTTATTTATTTCTTATTAGGGATTAATTTTGAGAATAATCTTTCCAGACCCCAATGCATGATTCAACAAGTGTGTATATTCTAGGGTTTAAATCTATCTGGATTTTTAAATTTAAACTGTGGCCCCAAATTCTGATTGAGTATGGATAAGAAGATTGGGACACGGGAGAAGAAAGTCACTAATCTTGGCCGGGCGCAGTGACTCACGCCTGTAATCCTAGCATTTTGGGAGGCTGAGGCAGGTGGGTTACCTGAGCTTAGGGATTTGAGACCAGCCTGAGCAAGAGCAAGACCCCTGTCTCTAAAAATAGCCAGACATTGGGCGGGTGCCTGTAGTCCCAGCTACTTGGGAGATTGAGGCAAGAGAATCACTTGAGACCAAGGGTTTGGGTTTGAGGTTGCTGTGAGCGATGATGCCACAGCACTCTACTGAGGGTGACAAAGTGAAATTCTGTCTCAAAAAAAAAAAAAAGAAAGAAAGAAAGAATGCCACTAATCCAAAGAACTCTCACTATTGATTTCCAAATCACGATCCAAAACAAGGGTCCACTCTAAAGAGTGACAAGGATGAAACCTGTGGCTCAATGAGTAGGGCACCGGCCCCATGTACTGAGGGTGGTGGGTTAAAACCTGGTCTGGCCAAACTGCAACAAAAAAATAGCCAGGCGTTGTAGTGCAGACCTGCAGTCCCAGCTACTTGGGAGGCTAAGGCAAGAGAATCGCCTAAGCCCAGGAGTTGGAGGTTGCTGTGAGCTCCGTGACGCCATGGAACTCTATCATGGGCAATAAAGTGAAACTCTGTCTCTACAAAGTAAAGAAAGAAAGGAATAGAAGGAAGGAAGGAAGGAAGGAAGGAAGGAAGGAAGGAAGGAAGGAAGGAAGGAAGGAAGGAAGGAAGGAAGGAAGGAATGAAGGAAGGAAGGAAGGAAGGAAGGAAGAAAAGCATTAACAGGACAACCTAAATATTAATCACAAATATTTCACTGTTCTATAAAACTTTCCTTAATAAATTTTCTATTGTTACAGTCTATTAAAATGTTACTATGGAAAGTGTTTAACGTAAGTTTGTTTATAAATATTATCCACATTATCCAATT
>CAUYRH010095107.1:0-78818 GCA_963574655.1 Perodicticus potto
ACGCTGTCTCCCTGTGTCCCCAAGGGGAAGTTCCTGGGTAGATCCCGCCTGCCAGAGATGCCTGAAGTCCTCTCTCCCCAGTCTCACCATGCCCAGCCGCAAGGAAGCTGTTACTCGGCTGCCATCTTGCTCCGCCCTCCCCAGAATATCTCTGGTTTTGATTTCTTAAGTTTTACTAAGCTCAGTATATAGACAGATAAATATAGACATACATGTTTATAATTTTTGACTTTAGTTGAACTACTTTCATTGTTTGTTTCTCAGTACGACAAAATTTTTCCCACATTTTCCTTTAGTAGATTGTTGAAGTACACTCCCAAATTGGTTTCATTTGATTAAACATATAGTTTATTTGCCCTTGAAAGGTTTCTAAAGATAATGTTTTTGAAGATATTTGTAAAAATACAGCTCAATGATTCATAGAATACTGTAGCATCTGAAACTAAGTTAATCCCATTAAAGATAGGTTGCCATACAGTTGTTGACACTTGTCCCAATTTTAGGATTGAGTTTGAATTTTTCAGGGCCTGTTATCCTCTTCCTCAGGTTTTTAAGCCTTTCAGTACTCAATACCAGAAGATCACTTCTTGGGGTGGAGGGGTAGAGGGTGGAGGGAGGATTATTGTTAGGTGTTGCTCTTCCAAGATGAGTCAAACACGTCTAGATAGGAAATACAATGCTCTGCCAAATAAGCCCAGATTTTCTCTATAGCAAGCTACTAGACCTGCCTATGTGAGGTGCTGTGGTGACATTGATAATCTATATATCTGATGGACAGGAGAAGGAAGTGGATGTAGGAAAATTGCAGGAGATTATGAGAAAGCTTATAGTTTTAATTTTTAAAGATAGTTTATTTTACATCAGAAATAACTAAGGCAAAATCATGAAAACTCAATTTTCTTGAATCACTAAATGAAGGCATGTTCTTTCATGGGTAGCAATTATAAATATTAACTCTACAGTCACAATTTCTTATAAATTCTGGCTCTCACACTAACTCCGTGATCTTTAGGAAGTTATTTATACTATATATCCTACTTTCTTGATGTTTAATAATCCTGAGAAATAGCATTGTTTTTTTGATCCTTTGGGTTATTACCCATAGACTACTCAATATCTGGCACCTAGATATTATTCAGTAAATATTATCATAGCATATGACTGTCTCTTTGAAGCTTGTAAACTTTCAAAATAATGAAGAAAGTTACATGTCACTTCTGTCAGTAAGATGACTGCTACATTATTGAAAGTTCAATGTTCCCATGAAGAATAACTAACTAAAGTAGAATAAACATACTAGACAGTATTTAAAACTTTTATCTCAAGGCTCTGCTGAAGCAAATAAAATAGGGTAGCTGAAGGAGAATTAGCATATAGTTGAATATATAATTTCTATAAGTTGCTTAATGTAATGTCTAAACTATGGTCATGGTAGATAATTTTGATATTTTATTAATCATTTTATTTACTGATTGTTATTAAAAAGAATTTCCTATTTTTAAATTTTATGAAATTACATGTGCATCATTTTGCTTAACACAGTTCTTGGCATAAAATATAAAACATACACATGGGCAGATAGAGACACAGTGGTAGACACATTGATCGGGATGTATATTCTGTGGCTACCAATTGTCATCAAAGCAGACACAGTTATATGACATGTTTTATAGAAAAACAAAGACAAACCACAAGTAACCAAATTGTACCTGATGGCAACTTATTATCCATGAAATGGTCAGGATTTTACCCTTCATAATATTTCAACACAGAGGGAGAGTGGTACAGGGGTTCATGGACTGGAACCATCTTTATTGCTTGTGGCTTGATGACATTTCTGGAAAACATAAATCTGATTAGTATAATCAAAAATAGGCAAAGGTAGAACAGCGCCAGGTCAGAAGCACTTATTCAGCGATGCTAAAAGAAAACCATATTAGGATTTTTCTTGCTGTTTCCTAAGTGATAACTTCAAACTTTCTTTTGGATCACAGGTGGGGTGGTCTGTGGTTGGCTGTCTTCATTGTCTGCCTCCGTAGAAGATGGAGGGTTCCAGGATTTTACTCGTGAATGATGTATGCAGGGATCGACTCCTATAACTTTAACAGCTGTAGAGGAAGACAAGATAACAGGAAAGGGGACTTCCCAAGTTGGGGTCAGGGAAGGTGAATTAGAGGGGAGAGTTTTGATCATGACTAGATCTCCAGGAGGGAAAAGTTCCTGTTTTAGTTAGTATGTCCCTTCCCAAAAGGGGAACAGGACTTTCAGGGATGATTAGGGAGGCATGAGAGAACAGCAAGTCATCCCAATTGCAGCTTAAAGGCTGGGAGAAAAATTTGGTAACCGGTTTCCAGACACCCACTGTATAGTTATGGATTTGGGAGAAAAAAGACCAGGGTTAGGGAAAAGCACAGAAAAGGTTGCTCCAGTGTCCAAAAGAAATTTTATCTCCTGGCGCTCCACTATAAGGCAAACCTGGGGCTCTTGAGGGGTGATGACATAAGCTGGAGCCATGAGAATTTGCCCCAGGCACCCTCAGTCCAGTTTGGGCTCCGATGGGGTCACTGTCCCAGGAGGCCTTTGCCTCCAGGGACAGGCCACCCTCCAGTGGTTACCCTTGCATTCTGGACAGGGGTCAGGTGGCTTGCCCAGCCAGTGGTGCCTCTGGGGGCAGTCTTTTCTGAAGTGGCCAGTCTGACCACATTGGAAGCACTTGTTTTTAGCTCCTCTGGTTTCCTTCTGCCCCTGAAAGTTGCTCATTTGTTGGAGTGCCATTACTAGAGCTGTCATTCTTTTCTGTACCTTTCTCTCGTTTTCCTCCTTTCTCTCCAGGTCTCAGTTATAAAGGACCATAGTGGCTGTTTTAAGAAGATTTTCCAGGTTATGGTTTGGGCCTAGAGCCAATTTCTGGAGTTTTCTTTGAATGTCTGGAGCCGCTTGAGTGATAAATTTGTCTTTTAAAATAATCTGACCCTCTATGTGTCAGATGTTAATTGGGTGTGTTTCCTCTGCAGCGGGACATAGTTACCATGCGCTACCTGATTACGCAACTGGAGCACTTGAGTGTGTTTTCTCATTGCTTCCCTAAGCCTCTTTTTTTTTTTTTTTTTAAATTAAATCATAGCTGCGTACACTAGTGCAATCTAGGGGCACAATGTGCTGGTTTCATATACAATCTGAAATGTGTTCATCAAACTGCTCAACATAGCCCTCATGGCATTTTCTTGTATGAAGACATTTGTATTCTGCATTTAGTAAGTTCCGCCTGTACCCTTCTAAGATGCACCATAAGTGTGGCCCCACCAATTACCCTCCCTCCACCCCAACCTCCCCCCCTTTCCCCTATTCTTGTGCTATAGTTGGGTTATAGCCTTCATATGAAACCTTTAAATTAGCTTCATAGTAGGGCTGAGTACATTGGAAATTTTTTCCTCCATTCTTGAGATGCTTTGCTAAGAAGAATATGTTCCAGCTCCATCCATGTAAACACGAAAGAGGTAAAGTCTCCATCTTTCTTTAAGGCTGCATAATATTCCATGGTGTACATGTACCTTGTGATATTTTTAATGCTGGGTGACACAGTTTACATGTAGTGTCTTTGCCAACAATTCCTGAGTTATTTCCTGGTCTTAGCAACCTACAGTTTGGTCAATTTAGCATTCTTAGCATTTTTAGACTTTTTCTAGCCTCTTAATCAGGTCTTAAATCAATTTCTTAAGTTTAAGAAGTGCCCTTAACTTTGGCAGTGGCACAGGAAACTGCCTGCACCAACACATGCCTCTCCATATGTCTCAAGCAGAAGAATTAATAAAAAGGAGAGGGGAGCAGAGAAAGCATGACATGTGCAACATAAGTGCTTTGGAAGGGAAGCTGCATTTATTGGCAAGGCAATGAAGACAAAGAAAAAAGAAATGCTGCCATCTGTATCTTCTTTCTGAAGTGCAACCGGAAAGAAACCCCCTCCAGACAGAACTGTCAAGGCAATGGAGTTATCTGTTCTCCTTGAAGGAAAAAAAATCAAATGCTTGGGAAATTGTGTTACATTAAATGTCAAAATACTTTCAACTGAATTGCGTGGATGCCCAGCTTTAACTGGCGTCATCCACTTCTTCATCCTTTCCTCATGACTGCTGTTCCCTTTATGTCAGAGGAAAGAGCATTGAGCGCCCATAGGCTGATCGTTCTTGTTCACCTCTAGGACTCTACCTGCATTCATTCTGGCACATGTAGCTTTTCTTTTGTTTTTGTTGTTAAAAAAATACACACATGCACAACACATACAGTAGAACCTCCAGAGTTGACCACCTCTCTACACTGACTACCTGTAATATTCTAAAATAAGTTGACCTAATTTTCATAGACCAGACATGCACCACATGTATGTATCAGCACAGTAGGTCCAGTTCCTTATGTTGACCACCTCTGTATGTTGACAAATTTGTTACAGTCCCTTGGGTGGTTAACTTACAGAGGTCCTAGTGTATATGTAAATATGTATATATGATATATATGTATATAAATAAAGCATAAAATGTACTGTTTTAACTATTTTTAAGAGTACAGTTCCATGGCATTAAGTACATTCAGATTGTTGTGCAAACATTGTCACCATCCATTTCTAGATCTTTGTCTATTTTGTAAAACTGAAACTCTGTGTTCATTACACAACTCCCAGTTACGCTCTCCCCTGAGTCCCTGGAAGT
This sequence comes from Perodicticus potto, assembly GCA_963574655.1. Classification (NCBI taxonomy): domain Eukaryota; kingdom Metazoa; phylum Chordata; class Mammalia; order Primates; family Lorisidae; genus Perodicticus; species Perodicticus potto. Next base: position 4,704 of record CAUYRH010095107.1, read on the forward strand.
CACTGGTCAGTTTTCTGCCTTTATGAATTTGATTACTCTAGATACCTCATATAAATGGAATCATAATATTTGTCCTTTTGTGATGGCCTATTTCACCTAAGATAATGTCTTTAAGGTTCATTCACATTATAGTGTGTACTAGAATTTCCTTCCTTTTATACACAAAATCTGTGTATATACCAGATTTTGTTTATTGATTTGTCAGTGGGCATTATGGTTGTTACTATCTTTTGGCTATTGTGAATAATGCTACTATAAACATTGGTGTAAAAATGTCTGTTTTGGTCCCTGCTTTGAATTCTTTTGAGCATACACCCAGAGCAGAATCACCGGGTCTTATGGTAATATAATGAATGCTTTTTGAGGAACAGTTGAACTGTTTTCCACAGTGGCTGCACAACTTTACATTCCCACCAGTAAGGCACAAAAAGTTCTCTTGTGGCACATTGTAACTGTTTACAACTGTTAATAAATGACTCTTTCTCACTTTGCTTAAATTTATAATACTTAGAGACCTAGCCAACAGTTCTAGGGAACTGACTGGAGTTCCCATTAAAGTATTCCATTCAGAAATAGATAAGGTATGTATAATACCTATCAAAGAACTGATACATACATACCCAAAAATATAATTTTCCTCTCCCACTTTTAGTTGCTTATTTTCTCTTTCCCTATTCATATTACTAATATCTTTCTTGCTTATAGTGAGCAACCATACCCCATATGAAAGTGAATATAAAATAGTTAAGTTAAAACCTGTGGGCTCCTGATATAATTGTCATGAAATTCCTATTTTGTGCCTAAAGGGGGACCTTTTCAATTTGGATTCTACTTGGAGTTACTCTTTTTGTCAAACAAGTAAAAGTGGAAGCATCACATCATCAGAAGGTGAGCAACAAAGGCACAAGCAACAATTAGAAAAGGAAAATCAAACCTTCCCACTACCACACACCCAGGGTACCACTTTGGATAGTCTTGGGTGATTGACTCAATTGAAGAGGTCCCAATCAATTGTCCCAGTCAGCACTGGCCTCAGGTGGGAGAGTTCAAAAGGTCTCTGGCAACTAGATAGCAGGAGTCTGCTGGCAACTCTAGTATAACTCATTCTGGTGCTCCGTGAGATCAGAAGGACCTCCCCAGCAAATAAATTCGTCTGGGAAGGTTTATGCCTCCTTCCCCACCTTGCACCTCTGTCACACCCAGGCCCTGGTAACCCCTCAGGGCTGTGATCTAGTTCCCTCCAATGAGCAGATGCTCCAGGGGTTTGTGCCTGCCTGAGTCACTGGGAGATCTGAATCTCCTCAACCAGGCCACCACTCTCTGCCACCCTCTGTCACTATTCAGCAGGGGGAGGTAAGGCCTGACAACCTCTGGTGCTTGAGAGGGGCTGGGGTAATTCACTGAGTTCCAGCCCTGTCCCTGATTGATATTGTTGACAGAACAGAACAACTTCGCAGAATTTGTTTCTGTCCCAGCTATTTTCCCCCTTTGTCTCATCTTTGATTCCCTGAGGGCTGGGTGGGTCTGAAACTCAGTAAAGCAATCCTTTGGGTCATCCCCACCCTGGGAATTTGCTGTCTCTGGGTGCATATTCTAATCCCTGCTCTCTGCCCTCCTGGTTCCACCTCAGGCATACCCTTTACTCCCAGGAGCCTGCGTTCTGTCCCAAATCTAAACTCAGTTTAGCTTGATAGAGGATCGTGGGCTGGAAGTTGTTTTGTTTTAGGAGATTGAAGGTTGATGACCATCTTCTTCTAGCTTGAAACATTTTGGCTGAGAGATCTGCAGTTATTCTGATATTTTCCCTTTGTAGGTGATGCTTTTCTTATGTCTGGCTGCTTGCAGAATTTTGTCCTTCATCTTAACTTTGGAAAAGGTAATCACAATGTGTCTAGGAGATGCTTTATTTGGATTCAGTCTTGCTGGGGTTCTGAAACTGTCTCCTATCTGAAGTTCTGTATCTCTTGCAATGTTTGTGAAATTTTCCTCCACAATCTCTTGGAGTAGAGCATCTGTACCTTTAGGACCATCCTCTTCTCCTTCAGGAATTCCTATAAGACAAATGTTTCATCTTTTGGAGTGATCCCACAACTCTCTCAAGGAATGATCAGTTTTTCGTCTCCATTCGTCTGCCTCTTTGTGTGTTTGGGAATGTTCAAAAGCTTTGTCCTCAGTTTCAGATCCTTTCTTCTGCCTGGGCAACTCTATTACTGAGGGATTATACTGTGTTTTGGAGCTCCTAGACTAACTTTTTCATTTCCTTGAGCTCTGCTATCTCTTCTTTTCTTATTATGTCCATATCTTTAGTGACTTGGTCTTTGAATTCATTAATTTCTTGAAACAACTTTAGAACTACTCTTTGGAATTCAATTTCTAGCTTTTCTTCCATTCTATTTATCTTATTTGCAATCCATATTCTGAATTCAGTTTCTGACATTGCTGCCATTTGTCTATGCATGGCATCTTCAGTTCTATCTCATTTGTCATTTCTTGGGAGGGTTGATCTACCCTGGTTATTCATGTTGCCAGAGTTCTTCTGTTGGGTCCATGTCATGTTATTTTCCACTGTTTGGTTATTAGAATTGGTAGGGTGAGATTGAACTGGGGCTCCCAGGTAGTAGAGATAGCCCCTTACCAAAGCTTTAGGCTTCGTAATTGTGGCTTATCTCCTACAACCTCACAAAGGCCCCTTTCAGAGATTTGGCTGGGGACTCTGAAGATCTACTTGGTGAGATAGTGCAGGCTAGTTCTGTTTGATATCAGCCAACCTCTACCCTTTCCTAAGAAACCACACTATTATATTTAAGTCTCGACTGTGAAGAGATACAAATAGCCGTGTTGCCCAGCATCCACACTTCAGTTCTTTTCCACTACAAAACTCAAAGGTCAACCTCAGATTGTCCCTGAGTGGATAGCCCCCCTGCAACGGGTTCCAACCAAAGAGTCTCTGGCAGTGCAAACCCTGCCTAAGAGAGAGGGATTCAAGGACAATTCAAAGCAAAGGGATTCAAAACAGAATTGGAGCCAAGGATCTATACTCCCACCTCCAGCCTCAGTCCATACTATTGTTGCTTCTCTACTCACAGGCCCTTCTGGAGCTAGGTGCAATGCCCGCACCCACTGATCTCAGTCCACACCCAGCTAGCCTCTGCTTGCCAGATCATTTGGAGGCAGGGGACCACGCCCCCCTCCTTGCCAGTCTCAGTCCACTACCTGGCAATCCTCTGTTTGTAGGCTCTGTTGGTGTCAGGGCACTGGGCCTGTCCTCTCGTTTCAGTCCACAAATCTAGCCTCTGCTTGCCAGACCAGTTGGTTTCAGGGGACCATGCCCTGCCTGCCAGTCTCAGTCCACTGTCTAGCAAGCCTCTGTTTGCAGGCTCTGTTATAGTTAGGGCACTATACTCCACCCGCAGACCTCAGTCCTCCCCTGGTAAGCCTCTGCTCACCAGCCCTGCTGGAGGCAATGGAGCATGCCCTAGCCCTCAAGTCTTGGTTCATACTCAGTAAGCCACTGCTTGAGGGTTCTTTTGGAATCAGGGGATCATGCCTTTGCTCTCAGGTCCCATTCCACTCCTATCAATGCTTTGCTTGCAGGCCCAGCAGGGGCTGGAGACCAGCTCTGTCTGCCAAACTCAGTCCACATGGGGCAACCACTCTTCCACTGTGGGTGCCATCAGAGCTGGGGGCTCTGCACCCTGTCCTGCCAGACACAGCCCGAATCGAGGGTCAACACTACCACTGGCCTGGCGTAGTCCTAACCAGGGGACTGCTCCTTCTCCCACCAAGTGTCCCTTTCTTCCCACACCCTCTTTCTTCCCCGTTAGTCACAGATTTCATCCTGATGGTTGGTGGTCCACACTATGTTCAGGTCTCTCAGGACAAGACCAAACACTCTGTGCTCTGCATGGGGCAGAACTTCAGACTGCCATGAGAGGGAGAAAGGGTCGACTGGGAGTTTGGACTTGTGGGGAAAAATATCTGTTCAATTTTTTGCCTAGAGGTGTTTCTAAGTTCATAAGTGGGACCTCCCTGGAGAAAGAGACCCTCTGTTTAGTAGCTCTCTCCAGCTAGGTAAAATGAGAGGTCTTTTGTTCCTTGCTTGTTAGCAGATAGCCTGTGGCAGGCCTCCTGCTAGTCAATAGGCTTTGTACCTGAAATTTGTTTTCTTGAATGCTCTTCCTTGGAGTTACAAATTGCCAAACTTCTTTCTTGGCTCAGCTCCCTGTCTTTGGTTTCATAGAGTCCAATTCTGTCCAGTTTTTCTTCCTCTGCTCAGGAGCCTCTGACAAGGGTTGCTACCAGTCGGCCATCTTCCCATGTAAGTGCTTTTAATGTAATAATCTTACTTAATCCTCACTATAGCCCTATTGTATGTACTAGGTTCACCCACTTAAGTTATGCTACAGTAATAAATAACCCTCCAATTGGAGTGGGTCAACATACCAAATGCTTATTTTTTGTTTACTGAAAGTCTGCTGCAGGCTGCAGATAATTCTGTAAAGAGGTGTACCCTGTTTCAATCATATCACCTTTCCATATCAGTGTATCCTACCATAATCACCATGGCTGAAGAAGAGGGAGAGGTGGAATTTCAAAAACACCTGTGTTTAAACGCTTCTACTTGGAAGCAACACCAGCAGAGCTGCTCACATTTCATTGGTCAGAAAAATTCACATGATAGTGACAATTCTTCAGAAAGAAAGGTAGTGCAATCATCTGATATGTCCAGAAGGAAAGGGAACCAGATTGTGGGAAATATATGTATGACTCATCAATGATGTAAGTACATTACTATCTTCACTTACACATAACAAAGCCAGTACTCAGAGAGATTAAAAGTACTTATCCAAGGCTACTCTGCTAAGGGGCTGCATCATGATTTGCCCAGGCCATGCTCACTTTTGCATCTGTGGGCCCTCTGCCTCTATTAATCAACAACAACAAATATGTGTGTGTGTGTATGTATATGTATATATATATATGTATACACACACATATATTTAGAATTATGTTTAGACATGTGTTGAGAAAATAAGCCAGGCTGAATTTATTGTTATTTTTTAAAATTCATTGTTATTGTATCCATTTTTTCTTTTGATTTAAAGAAATTAAAACCAAAATACTTTTTGTGGGCTATAGACATTGTGTCTGTTGTGTCTCAGGTGGTTCAGAGTATTGATATTAGAATAAAGTCTGTCTCACTCCTAAGCCTTTATCCTTCATCACAACATTAAAATCCCTATCCAAGCAAAGAAACCACATTGAGCCAAAAGAGACAAGAGTTTCTTAATCATAGTTAGTTGAGGCTGGGTGCAGTGGTTCATGCCTATAATCCTAACACTTTGGGAGACCAAGGCAGGAGCATTGCTTGAGTAGAGAAATTTGAAACTACCCTCAGCAACAGTGAGACCTCATCTTTACAAAAAATTGAAAAATTAGCCAGTACAGTAGCATGTACCTATAATCCCAGCTACTTGGGAAGCTGAGGCAGGAAGATTGATGGAGCCTAAGAGTTTGAAGTTGCAATGAACTATGATAATGCCATGGCACTTTATCTAGCTCAGGTTGCAGAGCAAGACCCTTTCTCAAACAACAAAAACAAAACGAACACAGTTTCAATAGTTTCTGGAATTTGGTTGGTACTTGTCCCTGAGGCTGAATTAGTGAGAATGAAAAATTAGGACAAGTGATTTGAGGAAAAAGAAAAAGAAGTTTATTATGTCTCACAAGACTGCCATCCTACCATTAAGCAAAAATATGGAGGTTTTTCAAATGGGGGTTGTGGTGGTTGGGTTCCAGTCTATGTAACCAGAGTCACACATCATGTCTTCAGGCTGTTAACCTTATCTCTGTTGACTATGATCTTGTGACATTTCTGTTGAGCCATCATCCAGGTTTAAGATACTAGGAAACAGTGAAGAATATTTTTCTGCTCCTTCAATTAATGGCCTTGGGAAGTAAAGCAGGTTTTAATTCCTCAGAACGGTGGAAGGTTTTAAAGAGACAACTTGTAATACATTTCATTGCCCTTTTTCAGATCTTACCTTCTGTTACAAGAACTCAGCATCCCTTATAGAATGTTGCCTTGGCTGCACTCAGTTCAGCATGAACATGAATACATTTTTATGGAAGACAGGTAAAATGTTCTATAGGAGAAAAAACCCTAGTTATAGCCTTTTTCTTCTTCTTGGAGTTGCATAGTTCATCTCTGGGGTTAAAAATATCTGCTTGTTTAACAAACCACCTGAATGGGTCTGTGTTGCTGTGGAAGGCTGAGGCTCGGGCTCTGAGGTCTAGAGCAACACTGTCCAATAGACTTCTGTTTTGTCTTGTGAAGGTTCCCTGAAAAATCAACTCACAATAGAGCAGATAAATAAGAGAAAAGCTATACACATTTGTTTTAATGTGTATAACTGGGAACCCACAGATGTAGGGTCAACTCCTCAAAGAAGTACAGAGATTTTTTTTTTTTTTTAATCTTTTCTTTTTTATTAAATCATATCTGTGTACAATAATTCAGTCATGGGGTACAGTGTATGGGCTTCAGATACAATCAAAGATATTTTCATCGACCTGATTGTGATAACATTCAAGAGACTTTCTCATTACTTTGTGAGAACAATTTTGATCCGTATTTAGAAGTTTTCTCCTAACCCTTCAAATATGTACCACCGGTGTGATCCTGCCCTCTATCCTCACTCCCCCCACCCTCCCTCTCCCTCCCCTTCCCCTATAATTCCTCTGCTTGGTATATACCCAGAACACCAAAAAACACATTACAACAAAGATATCTGTACCAGAATGTTTATTGCAGCCCAATTTGTAATCGCTAGGTCATGGAAGAAACCCAAGAGCCCATCGACACACGAATGACTTAATAAACTGTGGTACATGTATACCATGGAATATTACGCAGCCGTAAAGAAAGATGGTGACTTTTCCTCTTTCATATATACATGGATGGAACTGGATCAGGTTCTTCTTAGCAAAGTGTCTCTAGAATGGAAGAAAAAGTATCTAATGTATACATCCCTTTTGCATTTTAAAGCAAGCTGGCCCGCCTCCTGGAAACAGCCGGTCACCAAACAGGCCGGAGAGGATACGTTTGTGGTTAAGATGGGGGAGCCATGAGGCCGGTCCCATTTCAAAGAGACTCTTTAGGGATCTGGCTTTGGCTCTGAAAATTCTACTCCCCCAGTCAACAAAGTTTTGCTGGCTTTGGCAAACACCCATGAGAGCATTATTGGAAGGATCAGCTCCCCAATATCACACAATTTTAGGGTTACCAGTGAGCAGTGCTTGCTATGGCCTCGATCCTCCTGAAATCTTTCTTATCTTATCCAGTTGATCTGTGACCTACCTGCTACCCTGGGTCTGAAAACTAGAACTTTAGGGCCAGGCAGGTAATGACAGATGGCTGCCCTGCCCCAGCTGACGCGGCCAGGTGGCTGTATGAACTGGCATTGGTAGGTCATTTGTTGTTTGAATAGACGTGGTTGTACAGATTTGGAAAAAAATGCAGAGCCAGGTGATTTTTAAATGCTGCGTAACTAAAGTGAGAACTATTTTGCATGGGGCCAAACCAAGCTGGAGCAGGGGCAGACTGCTGTTTTCCACTACACAGCTTCTGAGTCCTGGACTAGCCGTGGCCTCTGGCATGGCTTCCGGAGGGAATGGGGTGAAATAGTTTGGGCTCCATCTCACGAGGCCTCCCTTGAGTGGGTTCTCTTGGGCCTTGGAGCCATCTGGGGTTGAGCAGCATGAAATGTCCTGTGGCCAAGGCGTGGCCGCCATCCTTGTGACAGCAGGAAGGGTGAGCGGGTCCTACCCAAGTATGCCTTCCTGGGGCTCTAGCTACAGAGCTTCGTGCAAACATGGGGCCAAATTAATGGTGGCTTCCCAGACCCAGGCTTTGCTGGAGGCCTCGGGGGCTTTCAGGGCCTGGGTGAGCCCTGGGCAAGAGATAGTGGGAAGCTCAGGAATTCAGGGGCAGCCCTAAAGACATGGCCCTTGCTTGATGCCGTGATCTGGTGGCTCTCCTTCCCACAGTGTTCTGCGACCCTTCTCTCCTTCACGTCTCAGCCTAGTCTCTGCACCCGCAGAGATCTGATTGAAGCTGCTGCTTTCCTTGGGAAGGACCCCAGTGAGCTGCTGGTGTTAGGCCAGTGATTTTCAACACGTGTGGCGCCGCATACCCGTGTGCCCGGAGACGATCCTAGGTGTGCAGGGAAAAATTCTAAAGATCATTAATTAAACTATTTTTGAAAGAAGTTCAAAGCACAGTAAGCATATTCTTTTATTGGATCAACATGATTTAAGTGTGCTGTGTAAGTTTAACTACAGGTTCAAGCGTGGCGTGAGATGGAAAATATTAGAAAACACTGGGTTAGACGGAAAGAGAGAGGGTAAAAGAGATCAGCCTTTCCCAAGCCTGCTGAGCACGCTGGTGACGTGTGGAGAGGAGGGCAGGGTGGAGACCTTGGCACTCAGGGTACTTAGAAAACCATCTCATCTGACTCGAGGGGCTGCAGGCGGCAGCCATAACCTATTTTCAAAGCAATAACCTCCTGCAGAGAGATGCCCCCAGCTCACCGGAGCCATCTTGGAGGCAGCCTGGTGCTGCCCCTCAGGTGCCGTGAACTTGGAGTTTGTTGTTCCGTCAGTTTTCTTGGCATTGGCCTGGACGGGATGGCCTGTGGGCACAGGGATCAAGGCTGAGAGTGAGGGGGTTTCAGGCCTCTGAGTGACGATGGCTACTGTCCAGAGGTGCATGTGGACGCTCTGGGGGGGAAAGAGCCGGTGTGGGTGGGTGGTGGCGATTGCAGGACACGACGGTCATCTGGGTAAATGGGAGGGGCCTGATGCTGAGCTCTCAGCCTGCTCTGTCCCAAGCTGCTCGTGTCCCAGCGAAGTCCTGATGGAGTCCCAGAGTGTGGCGGCGTGTCCCAATTCCTTGGCCTCTGCTTCCGGAGGTGACGTAAGTGCCTGAGTAGCTGGAGTGTGCAGATTGGCTGTCTGGGTTCTGTGTGGGTGGCTGGCTGACGACAGCACGGGGACCTGGCCTAATGGCTTTCTCCGGAACACTGCACAGCATTGCTGCGGGTCGGCTGGCCCATTACCAGCTCCCAGCGCAATCAGGCGCCGGCTCACAGAGTGGGTCTTCATGCCGAGAGCCGTGGTGCTCCAGGTACTAATTAGGACACCAGCTGAAATGGCCGTGGACTTGGTGCTCAAACCAGAGCCTTTCCCACTCACAGTATCCTGGAATTCGGTAGGATTTTTGGGAAATGGCCAGGGCCTTACACCTTTCTCTGCTTCTGCCTGTACATGGTACCTCCTGTTGGAAGGCCCCAGCCCTGCCCGCCTCATCTCCTCCCCCCTCTCAGCACTTTCTTGAAGTTTCGTGGACTCTGCCCCAACACGGGGTCAGTGCCGGTGAGAAAGGGCCAGTCTTTCATTCCTATCTGCTCAAGCCCAGCAGGGTCTGGCCTGCTCAGTACTGCTCTGGTATGAGTCTCCCAAACCAAAAATCCCAAATCTGAAAGGCTTGAAAGTTCAAAACTTTTTGAGTACCCACACACTGTCGCCAAGGGGATAATTCCACACCTGGCCTCCTGTGACAGTCCACAGGCAAGACACTGTCTCATGCACAGGGTTGTATGACTTTACCTTCAGGCTACGAGTATCGGGGTGTACAAAACATAAATTTAACTTCTGCGTTTGGTGTTGAGTTCTACATGTGAAATATCTCAGTTACGTATATGTCCATATTCTAAAATGTGAAAATAAAAAGAAATTTGAAACACGTCTGGTCCCAAGCATTTCGGATAGGGGATGCTCCACCTGTCTGTCTACCTGAACGGCAGGCGAGAGGGGAGGGGCAGAGACGCTGTTGCAAACAGCCCCATGCTGAGGTCAGCCGGAATGTGGGTGGACACCACCTTTTCCCAGTGTAGTGTTTATCCATAGGAGGGCAAGAGGACAAAACTGTGCCACCAAACCCTACCCTACCCACTGGGCAAGAGATGTTTGGAAGTTCAGAAAGGTTTTAGGGAGTCTCACCCAACATTTTGCACATCCTCAGAACTTCTGCAGACAGACGCTTCTGCGCACGGTACCGATGGTTGGGCCTCTTGGCCGCGCCTGGCCATGTGAGCTCATGGCTCTCCTTTTTGCTGCATTCTGAGGTCCGTCGGCACAGAGACCAGGACTTCAGCTGTATTTGTCTCCCTGTCTCCCTCTGACTTTCTCCCGCTTCCTTTCTCTGCCCCACCCACCTGTCCACCCACCCTTATCATCCACACTTGTCATCCTCAGCTGGAGACAGAAGCAGCTGCTGGTCTTCCTTGCCCAGCAATGCAGACGTGTGATGCGGCCCCCGAGGACGCCCCTGTGTCCAGGTGCTGTAGGGAGTCTCAGGGCAGGAGTGACGGGGAGCGGCCCCCACACCTGGGCCCCGCACGAGTGGAGATTTGCCATCCGTCCTCAGAGACTTGCATGTCGCATGCCTGGCTGGCCCAGCCTGACCCCTTGGTCTATGCCTTTCCAGACTGGAAATGTCTCCTGGAGCCCTAGAGGCCCTGCTCAGCTGAGCGAGGCTGTAGTCGGTGCCACTGCGTCTCTGCTTCCTCTTCTGGACGTGGGGCGAGCTGCCTTGCTTGGAAAGCTCGAGCTGGGCACAGAACTCTATTCTCAGAGATTTTTCTGCTGAAGAGGAGGCCTCCAAAAAGGGAAGACCGCACTGTCCCAGCATGAGGGACACATAAGACCCCGTCCATCCCCACATGGACAATCAAGACAGCAAGGAACCCTCCCAAAGAGAACCGGGCTTTGGGCCACTCAGAGGTGCCCTGAGCTCTGCTGCACTCATAGACTGAGCTGGTCTACAGTGGTGATTTGATCCCACCATGGCCTTGAGATTTCCAGGGAGTGGGGTTAGGGTGTTTGTCCTGGAGAGCTGGGCTGTTGGGGTTCTGTTCATACCAGACAGGGATTGTTTCTCTCCTTTTAGGAAGTCTGTTGTTTGAGGGCTGCATCTGTGATCCAAGGGAAATCCTTTGTCCTCTCTGGAAAAGTGTCTCCTCTCATGCCATTAGGATGAGAAGGCTCCATGGGGTGATGACGAGGCTATGGGAAGATACTTTTGTGCTTTGGGGAGAAAAGTGAAGCCTCCACTGTGGCTCAGCGCAGGGTGCCATCCCTGCCAGCTGGTGTACTCTCAAATTCCCATTTCACTGGGTTCATACTCATCCATTCATCATTCATCTACCCATCCACACACTCAGCCATCCACCATCTAATAATCCATCCATCCATTCACCCATCCACCCACCCATCCACCCATCCATCCATTCACCCACTCACCCACCCACTTATCCATCCATTTATTCACCCACCCACTCATCCACTTATCCATCCATCCATCCATCCATCCATCTGTTCATTCACCCACCCACCTACCCACGTATCTATCTATCCGTCCATCCATCCATCCGTCTGTTCATTCACCCACCCACCTACCCACGTATCTATCTATCCGTCCATCCATCCATCCATCTGTTCATTCACCCACTCACCCACCCATCTACCATCCACCATTTATTTACCCACCATCCATTCATTCCACCCATATTCCCATCCATCCATCCCTTTATCCATCCATCCATTATCCATTTATCCATACATCCATTCATCCTCCCATCCATCCATTCACCCACCTACCCACCCACCCAATTACCCATCCATCCATCCATTCTTTTATCCACACTCTATCATTTATTTACCCATCATCCATTCACCCCACCCATATTCCCATCCATCCATCCCTTTATCCATCCATCCATTATCCATTTATCCATACATCCATCCATCCTTCCATCCATCCATTCACCCACCTATCCACCCACCCACTTACCCATCCATCCATCCATCCATCCATCCATCCATCCATCCTTTTATCCACACTCTACCATTTATTTACCCATCATCCGTTCACCCTACCCATATTTCCATTCATCCATCCATTCATCCTCCCATCCGTCCATCGTCAATACTATTAGGTACCACATAGGGCTGCAAAGATGACTACAACTACGTCCTTGCCTTCAGAGAGCAGGGCTCATAATTATGTGCTTTTTTTTTTTTTACTTGGCTCCCTATGCCTTCTTTGTCTTATAAATGGAGGAGCTACAAAGTTCATTACATTCTATAGCCCCGCTAAAGCACAAAGCATGCTGCTTAGGAGAGGGAGATGTCAATATTGGCAGGAGGGATTAGAGAAGGCTTCCAGAGGCTGTCTAGGTGTGGACACCAGGATGGTAGGCAGGAGCATGGATGTGGGGCTTACCTTTTAGTGGGAGGCCCACAGCTGGGGGTTGGCAGCTCTCTCTCTGCCTTTGGGGGAATGGCTGAGTTTTGACCATCTCTTGTTTCCCGACAGGGCCTAGGGGTGTTTCCTGCAGACATGTCCCTTCCTGTGTGAGTCTGCACACATAGAGGGCAAACATACTCTGTGTGCGAGAAGGCCCTGCACAAGGGCGGCTTAACCACAAGTACAAAAGGGTAAGTCAAAGGAAGGGGCTGTCTCTGCCCAGACCCTGGGAGAGACCCAGGTGGGATTCTCATATGCCATCAGCATATCTACTTTCATAGGCTGCAAAAGTATGGGGCCGTGTGGAGGCTGGGAAGAGGGAGAGGGCAGCCTGAGGCTCTGATCATAGGGCTGACCTTCCGAGCCCACCTCTCCTGAGCAATCCTTTGGGTTGTCTGTGGAAACTTTACCCAACTTAATGAGAGCGGCAAACAAAGTTGTGGGGCTGAGTGATTGGTATGCATTGTTTTGTTTCTTTCATTAATTCCTGCTGCCATTCGGGATGCAGGGATGAACAATAGCAGGGCCCTGTACAGATCAATACCAGATTGCTGATAGTGCCTATCTGTTCTTGGAGCAGATTATTTGATAAATGGCATGGTCCATACGTTTTGACAGGTGTTTGCCGTACAGCCCAGACCAAGCTGGTTTAGGGGAGTCCATCACAGGAAGCCAAGAGAGCAGATAGAATATTTCCTTTTTGGTACAAACCCATATAGAAATTGTTGCTTTTAAGCTATAGGTAATGACTTTCTAGCAAGAGATGGAGGGCGGGGTGGAGGCTGGGAGGGATCCGGGCTGGACTCCCTCGTGGCTTGGGTTTTTGGCTGGGTCCTGGATTAGATCTAGGCTCTGTTCACCAGGGAGGGCAGGAAGGGTGTCATTCTGAAGGCAGGGAAGTGGGTGTTGGGGATCCTTGTTTACATATGGAAAAGCCACTGGTCCCTGGACCTTCTCTTAAAGGAGTCTGGATGACCAGAGCGAAAGGGGAAACTGGGGAAGCTCAGGGCTGCAGAGGATGGTAATAGTCCTGGGTGGGATTTCACGAGAAGAGTGAGAGACAGACAAGGCAGGTCCCAGGACCTCTGAGCAGCGTGCCCCTTGAGTTTTCAGATGGGCTGCACTGATGCCAGATGTTGTCACACACAGTGTCTCTGCAACGGGCAGGTCCTTGCCACCTTCTTTCCATTTCTACTGCACCTCCTTTTGTCCTCAGCAGGCTGGTTGCATGCTTTGCTCTGGTACCACTGGGTACTATGCTTGGTAATTGGTTTAGTGTTGGAGGTGGAGTTTTTGACCTGTCCCAGAGGCTTAATTGCTGCCTGGCCCTGCCTTTTTGGCCCACTCTGGTCCCTGGCACCTTGCATGGGGCTGGCCACACAGAGAGCATCACGGCCGTCTCTGAGAGTGAATGGAGGAGATACCAAAGGGCCACCTGGACCAACGACTCCCGCCTGGACAGCAGCAAGATAGGCCTGAAACGCCACGTCTGTCCTGCAACCCCACCGCCATGCCTGGGTCCCAGGGAAGCAAGTGGACTTGCAAAGGAGTCTTGGAGAATGCTGGACATGGCGTGTTAGGGATGTTGCAGAGAGCGAAGCAGTTGCATGGTGTGACAGAGCTTAACCACCGGCTTTCCTGTAAAATAAAAGGTTGTATGTCTCCCTGCTTCCTGAGCAGAGAGGAAATTGAGGCTCCAGAGGTTCAGCGAGTGATCGCTGCACAGCCACCCACGTGAGTGTCGGCCAACTCGCCTCATGTGCATCTTACTCGGGATGAGCAGCGCCCCGTGAGCCAGGGGTTGGGGGGGCAGAGGTGAAATTTGCCTGCCTCGCCCCTGCTAAAGGGGCACCCACAGGCCCCCCGCGCAGCCCTCCTTCCTGTGATGTGAAATCTTCCCCCAAGAACTTACTGCTGACGGAGAGGCAATTACACGGGGATGGTGACCCTCGTCTCACAAAGAATGTTGGGAGGCTGGGGCCGTGATCTATGGAATGTCAGACGTTATATTTCAGACTTTGCTTTTAAAAATCTCTAACAACCTCCTAAGGAATGATTTGACATCCTTAAGTTGAACACTGGGCACAAATAAAGCTTATGGCAAAATTAACATAAATCATTAGCATTAATCATGCAGGGTTATTGATAGCCGTACGTGGGCATGGATCACAATCCTGGTTGGGGATGCGGGCGGGCAATATTTCTTCCAGCTGTCCCGGCCAGCTTCAACACATATGGTGGTGGGGTAGGCTTTCTTTTCTAATTTTCCTCCTCAGCTTGAGCTGTCAGAGACACCCCCATTTTGCCCACTCCCCTTTCTTCACGCTGGGCTGATAACTTCATTGCCTCTTTCTTCCTTTTCTTTCCCTCTTTTTTAGAAACCAGATTCCCAGGCTGGATCAGAATCCATCAACGTCTATGGCTGTCACCCACCATGTGACTAGTGGAAGCCAAATAGCTGGGTGACCATTAGCGATGGGTGGCTTCCATTGATCAGTTCCAATTTGGTAGCCTTCACTTTTACTCATGCATTCGTCTCAGGAGCTGAGAAACACTTTTATCCCCCCTCACACTACGTGGTTGCTGTGTGCTCTTTAACTCCCCACGAGGTAACGTGGTTTCTCACCAGCCTGAGATGCTAGGGCCAAGGAACGTTATGAAAGTGGAATAAAGCAAGGGCAGGCTTTATCGGGGTTGATGACATTTTTAAGGTGCAGTTCTTGTAATCAGAGCGTATCTTACCTTTGTTGAGGAGATGTTCCAATGGTCTGAGCCCCTGCAGCTTTCTTTAACCACAATGTAACTGTGGTTGCATTAGTGGGAGTATAGTGTAAAGAAGAAGGGAGGTGATGAGAGGGACTTCTATACTGCCATGCTGACCAGACCATACTAGAAAATACTGTGATCAGTACAGAATGGGACCGGGTTGGGTACACCGGCCTGAGGCTGCGTGAGCAATGAATTCGGACACCTGAGCACACAGGGGGTTATAACTTTTGCTTTTCCATATTTGAAGAGTTTCCAGGGGAAGCGGGGATGGTGAGTTCTAAGAATTCCCTCCTCCCCACCCCCAAAAATGGGAGCTTCAGAGATGTGATCCCATGCCCAGAACGAGAGAAAAGGTGAGGCTTTCAACACTGACCCAAAACAATGTCACCTACAAGGGAAGAGAGGAGTGAGTTCTCCATCTCCGGGTTTGCTCTACACAGACTATGTGGCCACTTGTAGGAGAGGCTGGGAAGGAAACTAAACATTAAATTAGGGGCCAGAGGAGAGGGCACTCAAGGTTTGTTTCCTGCTCCCATGCAGAGCTTGAAATCCCATGTTTATACCCTAAGTGCTGGGCAGAGAGAAGCAATAGTGTAGCCTTCCCCAACCTCTTTCTTGCCACCTGCTATGGCTCCGCTGTGGGCATTTGGTCCCTGGGACAAGTCTCTCTCTGGCTCTGCAAGCCTTCATCTTTTAACCCGCACTGGCCTCACAGTATGTGATCACATTCTGATGGAATGATGTAATGCATTCCTTCAGAACTTGGGCGGGCTCTCAGCGGGTAGCAAGGGGCGGGAAGTGACTTTAAATAAGTTTTCTTCCTCATGTGTCCCCAGCGGAAGCCTAGAGAAACTAGTGAGCCTGGTTATTAGGAGGCAGTTAATCAGTGAACAGGCTGAGGTGACTTCCAAGTATCAAAGACTAGGATGGCCTGAGATTTGACAAATAAGAACTGAAGGTAAGCTGGGGACAGTGGCTCACGTCTATAATCCCAGCACTCTGGGAGGCTGAGGCAGGTGGATTGCTTGAGCTCAGGAGTTTGAGACCAGCCTGAGCAAGGGCGAGACCCTGTCTCTACTAAAAATAGAAAAACTAGCCAAGGTGGTGTGGTGGGTGCCTGTAGTCCCAGCTGCTCTGGAGGCTGAGGCAGGAGGATCGCTTGAGTCTAGGAGTTTGAGGTTGCTGTGAGCTGTGATGACACAGCGCTCTATCCAGGGCAACAGAGTGAGATTCTGTCTCTAAACAAACAAATAAAAGAAAAAGAACAGATGTGAACTATAAACAGTGGGTGCATGCCTCTGTGGGTGTGTGTGTGTATAGTCTTAGCAGGCCCTCAGCCCTGACCCCGGCTCTCAGGAAGCTGTGAGGTCCCTGTTTTTGGTACCAACACAGCTGCTTCTCTTTGCTGTTGGAATCAGCTTGTTTTTTGTTTTTGGTTATAGCAACTTACTTAGAGTATAGCCATCTTTATGTGAATAGGAGGGAGGGCATCAGAGAGCCTCTCTGCACTCTGTGGTCCCCAGACCCCAGGCTGGAGGCTGGTACTGGTCCATGTTAGGAACCAGCCTCGCAGCAGGTGGTGAGGGAAGCTTCATCTTCATCCTCAGCTGGTCTCCATCACTCGCATCAGCACCTGAGCTCTGCCTCGTGTCAGATAAGAAGTGGCATCCGATTCTCAAAAGAGGAGGATGCTGCTGTGCACGTGAGGGTTGAGTGCTGCTTACAAGAACCTAAGGCCTGATGATCGGAGGTGGAGCTGTAATGTGCTTGACCATCCCCAAACCAACCATCCCCCCTGCCCCTGAGTCCATGGAAAAAAATGATCTAGCCTGAAACAAGTCCCTGGTGTCAGAAAGGGTGGGGACCGCTGCTTCAGGTCTCGGGAAGACGGGACCTTCCATATTCCAGAAAAACTGCACTTGACAAAAACCACCCAACTTTGGCTGGATTAAACAAGGTGGAAAATTGGTGGGGGGGGGGCTCTGTAAACATAAAGTTCCAGGTCAGGGTTGTTTCAGGTGAGGTTTGACCCAGCAGGTTGAAGGACGCTTGCCACCAAAGGCCTTCTGGTCTCCACACCCTGCAGTTTTTGACCGGGGCCGGGTTTGAACCCACCACCTCCGGTATCTGGGGCCGGCGCCCTACCCCTTTGAGCCACAGGCGCCGCCCTCCCTGGGCGTTGGTTTGATCCTCAGCTTCCACACAATATTGCCTCTGCCTCGCCTTTCATGAATGGAAATGTTTCTGGCGGTTGCAATCTCTGTATTTATACACAATCATCAACTACTTGGCCAGAGTTGGGTCATGAATTCCTATGGTCAGGGTAAAGGCATGTATTGACTGTTCTTTTTATTAAAGCATAGCTGTATACAATAATGCTGTATACAATAGCTGTATACAACATTTATGGGCTACAATGTGCTGATTTATATACAATTTGGAATGCTTACATCAAAATGGATATATTGACCATTGATGACAATTAGTGTTCAACCCTGGTGCTGCATGAAGGTTGGGGTAACCTTGGTGCCCACCCCCCACCCCCCCCGCCACATCCATTTTTCTATTTTTAGTAGAGATAGAGTCTCCCTCTTGCTCAGGCTGGTCTCAAACTCCTGAGCTCAGGTGATCTTCCTGCCTTGACCTCCCAGAGTGCTGGGATTACAGGTGTGAGCCACCTGGCCTGGCCTTATTTCTTTCTTTGTTATGTTTTCATCCAAAATTTGGCAGAGTTCAGACTTGAGGCTTCTTAATTTTAGAAATGTTAAAGGAGATGAATGTGGTTGAGGAGGAGACATAGTCTTTTCTTTTTTTTTTGAGACAGAGTCTCACTATGTCATCCTTGGTAGATTGCCGTGGCATCACAGCTCACAGCAACCTCAAACTCTTGGGCTTAAGTGATTCTCTTGCCTCAGCTGCCCAAGAGCTGGGACTACAGGCGCCTGCCACATGCTCGGCTATTTTTTGGTTGTAGTTGTCATTGTTGTTTGGCAGGCCCGGGCTGGATTTGAACCTGCCAGCTCCGGTATACGTGGCTGGTGCCCTAGCTGCTGAGCTGCAGGTGCTGAGCTGGTGAGCCAGCATTTTGGAAACACAGGGGATCCAGAGCTCCACCTTATCTGTTAGGGATGCATCCATGGAATTTTCCTTTGCAATGGGGTTTGCCTTGTATGAGACCAGTAATGTGTCCATCAGGCACACACAGAGCTCAGGGACCCAGCCGGTCAGCAGGATTCCTTTGTCTCCGTCACAAACTCGGGTCTCCCTCTTGTAGACGTGTCCACATTCCCCAGTGCTTGTGGGCAGCCTCGCAGAGGGTCCTAACAGCTACGAGTGACATCTTTTCAAGCAGAAAAGGTCCCTTAATTTCATGGTTTAAAACTACCTTCGCTGACCCTGGTATAATTCCCATATTTTAGTCATTTGTGTGTCATGACTTATTACTTGTTCATTAAATATAGTGCTTTTCAAATGAAGAATGAAGATGAAAATGCTTCTTAATGATGACAAGTGATATAATTTAGTTTTATTTCTGTTGTATCATGGTGCCCGTGAGCCTGACCGTGGCTAAGGGTCTGTCTCTGGCGCCATCTTGGCAAAGGGCTCCCCTGGACACGTCACTCGGCCAATTCTGGTGATGCGGGTCTGAGCTGTGCCCACTCTGATCCTGGGTCCTGCTTGCTTCTATCTGTTTGGAATCCTCCAATGACCACCTTGATGAAGATGCACCTGCTGGGGTGGGGGCGGAGCTGAGCCTGAGCATGGGTGAGGCTCCCCGGACCCCCTTTTCCCCACAGCCCTTCTTTCTGTCCTTCCACGCAGGAGTCTGTCCACTGGTAATTTTCTTTTTTCCCACTGGCGAATTTTGATGAGTCTTCCCAGTAGCTCAGGTTAGGGTACAGGCATTTGTGCTGGGCTTCCGGTACTAGAAGGCCTCTGAATGGGTGCTAAAAACTGTTTGTCATAATACCCTGGAAATGAAGGTCTTGGTTTGAAAACTGGAAAATCACCCCTCTCCCTCACAATGGCTCCTTCCAAGTTTGGGACTCAGGGACGCCTTGTGACAAACAGTGGTCCTGTCTTTACCACTCGCTATCTAGACTTCAATTGTCCTCTTTTGTTAGTTTTTTTTTTTATTATTTTGGGAGCGTAGGGAGGGTTCATTGCCACATTAATGAAGATACCTTATTCTATGTTAATCTAAATGGATATTGAAACCATTCTGCCTTATTGGCACAGATTTCTTGGCAGAGAGTGGGAAGGGGCGGAATCTACACATTTGGTATTATGCGCTTAGAAAGTCTTAATTTTTAAAGGCCATATTTTAAAAATAGCCACATTTTGTATCCACCTTGTCCCCCCCACACCCACCAATGAGGTCAAATGGTACATAGCTCTGGACTTGCAAAAGGCTGGGGGTGACAATTCTTGAGGCCACGGTGGCAGCAAACATAGATGATTACTAAGCTTAAAAAAAAGGCAAAGCCCCCATGCATCTGGCATTACAGAGCGTCCCCCCTGTGCTGAGGGGCCAGAGGATATCAGCCTCCCACTGCCATGGGTCAGCTACTTCTGGGGGCCCAGACTGGACTCTGAGGCAATTTGGAAATGAAAGTGGATGGGAACAGGCTGGGGCGGGTCAGCACCATCTGAGGGGCCCTGGGCTGGGGGTCGGAGAGTTCCTAACTTTGCATCCAAGCTTTTTGTGTTCCATTCTTCCTCCTGGGCACATCGGTTTTCCCACCTGTAAAACAGTCTAGATGGCACCTGATGTCCCTTCCAGCTACAAGGATCTGCAGTTTTCTTTATTGTGGCTGCTTTTTGGAGCCACCAAGCAGGTGTATCTAGCACGTGGTGTGTGTCCAGGCCGTGAGGTGGGATGGGGAGATGGGTCAGGCACGGAGGCTTGGTCCCCGGCTCCATGGGGCTCCTGTGGGGCGGGGGTTGATGTCACAAGTCCCTGTGAAGCTGGGTGAGCACTCCCATTGTCCTGCTTCATGGAGGAGAAAGGATTTGATCTGGACCCCTAACAGTGTTGGAAACTAAGGTACCCGCATCAGGGCGTTTTATTTCCCTGTGAAGCTGGATATGGCTCGTGCCAGAGGGCATCATCCCCCTCTCCTGTGACCTCACTGTCATACCCTGGGCTCTGGAGCAGGGCTGTCACCCCAGGGCTGTGGGGGCTCTGCAGAATGGGGGGAAGGGGACAAGGCTCCCTCGGGCCATGCTGGATCTGAAGTGACCAGGGCCACACTCACGTCAGTCTGAGACTTGTTTCCTTGAACGTGGCGTTTGTGGGAGGGCTCATTGGAGAATGGGGCTTTGGGCTCCCCCTTTAGCCTCCACATCTGCTGCTGGGGCCCTTCCTGGGACCCTGATACTTGCAGCAGAACCTAGTGGAGGTTCTGTGACTGTCCCCAGCTCTGCTGGTGTCCCGGGGCTGCCTGGGTCCTTGGTGTTCTCGCTGGGACTTCCACCATCACAGTCACCAGGCTGAACACAGTGTAAGGACGGCTCAAGAGCTTCAAGATTGAAAGGAAAGTGTACTGATGGATTTTTTCCCTTCTATCAAACTTCTTGTTTTCTGGGGCCCACGACACAGGCAGTGTGGGGTAATCCCTAGAGCATCGATTTGGGAGTTTGGGGCCTCACAGGAAGTAGATGGCCATTGAAAGCTCAAAGAGTGAAAATGTAGGAGACCTTAAGGAGGAGGTGGGGTTAGGAGTCCACTGGTATGGTGTGGGATGTGGGGGGCCAGGACCTGAGAGGGGAGGGGAGAAGTCTGGAGCTTGAAGACTGAGAAAGTGGCATGCATGCAGGGGTCCCCAGATGGCAGCATGCAGGGGGACCCAGAGGGCAGCATGAGGGGTCCCCAGAGGGCAGCATGCAGGGGTCCCCAGAGGATAGCATGCAGGGGGACCTAGAGGGCAGCGTGAGGGGTCCTCAGAGGGCAGCATGAGGGGTCCCCAGAGGGCAGCATGCAGGGGACCCAGAGGGCAGATCCCTTCCAGACGGAGCTGGGAGTGTCTCCCCTGCCCGCCCTCATACAAGCCCAGTCTGACCTCTTACACGGCAGCCTCCCTGCATCAGGGGACACTCTGGAGGGGCAGGAAACCCCAAGCCTACAGGGCACTTGGGCCAATCACTTCCCCTCTGTGAGCCTCAGTTTTCTTATCTGTAAAGTGAGGAATGATACTAGCTCCCATCTCATAGCTGTGGAGGCCAAATGAGAGAAGGTAGAAAAAAAGGCCGAAAATATATTATAAAGAGTCCCTATGTATTTAGAAGGACCTGAGTTCCATGCCATATGCTGTGCTTTAACAGAGTCTTCAGATGGGCGACTGTGAGTATCAAGGTTTGTACATGAAGTTTGCATCTGGATATTCAAGAACTTCTCTGAGCACCTGCCTTTGCTGCCTGGCCTTGGCTTGTGGGTCATGAGAGTGGCGACCTGTTGGGGAGGATGTGTGTGTGTGTGTGTGTGTGCAAAGTCCAAGATCCAATCTGAACATCAGAGGCAGCTGTATGATGGGTTTGTGCTAAGGAGAGGTGAGGGCAATGACCCGTATGTGTCTGTGAAAGGTAGGGAGGTGGCGTTTGGAGGCAGGGGATACTGGCGAGGGCGTAGTACCTACTTCCAGGAATCCATGACCTCCTTAATGGCTCCCTCTGCTCCTTGTGTGTGAGTGGCAGGCAGTTTGCAAGACAAGCCCCCAACCCTCACAGCCGTCCCTGGCACAGAGCCATCCAATGCCCGGACAGGCCACTTAGACTCAGAGGCTAGTCCCCTTCTAAGAAAAAAAAAGCCTCACTATTTAGAAGCACAGGGAACCTTTCAGTTGGGCAGACACACATCCAGCTTGGATGGAGGGACCAGAAATTCCCCAAACCAGCGTGAAGGCAGCTGGCTGCTGGGTTTGTTTGGGCAACGAATTGTACCTTTAATTTATGTTTCCCTGAAAAACAACCAATGTGTTTTGATGATTTCTGAAGAGTTTAAAAACAATATACCTAATTGCTGTGAGTAATTTCAGAGTTCATTAATGTAATAAATCTCTGGAGAGAAATATTCTTAGTTAACGATTAGCATAAGATTGGAGAGCCTGTCAGAGTGCGTGGAAGCTCCAGCTCACTCTGTGGCAGAGATAGAATGGTGAGCGTGGCAGGTAGAGGGGGCCTGTTTATCAAGTGACAAGCATCCAGGACGCGTGGGTGTCAGCCAACTGGTGTCACCTGAGGACCAGGGCAGGAACTGCTCTGTGCCATGTTTATCCCCTTGATGTGGGCTCATTTGCATCATTATCAAAAGGTTCTATGGTCTTGGGACTTTGAAACTCCACTTTGGTGAATTTTGTTTAAAATTAGAAAAGATGAATTACACATAGGGAGGGGAAATTGTCATGAGCCCTCACTGAGTGTTTCAGGGAGCCTGAAGCTGCCTTATATCCTCCTGAACCAAAATAGAGTTCTTTATTCCTGAAATTCCCAATATATTCCTCCCCCAGTCTGCCAGCAACAGGCACCTACAGTCCACCCAGTTATCCAACTGAACAAACATCTCGGACCTCCCATGGGAGATAAATTGCATTAAGTAGTCTACGTGCTCATCCTGTTCCATCTATCTCGCCAGTGCCACCTGCTCTAACTCTGACATCTGTCCCGTGACTTGCTGTAGCCAAAGAGACATGAAAAAATGCTCTGTGATTGGGCTGGTCCATTCTCCCATCTTGGCCTTCACCATGAGAATATGCCAGTTGCAGGACAAGAGCCACTTATCTGTCATCCCAGTCAACCACTAACCCACTGCCGGTGTGTGAGTCAGCCCGGTCAAAACCAGAAGAACCGCCTGGCCAAGCTCAGCCTAAATTGGAAAGTGCCAAGTTCAGACTTGTATGCTGTATTCATGCTTGCTATGTTAGGCCTCTGAGTTTGGGACATTTTTTCACGCAGCATTATTATGGCAGACAGACAGATGACTGGAAATGCCATCCTTAACTCTTTCCTTCCCCAGAAAGCCACTGCCTCTGGCCAGGTATATGGACCCCAGTCAATAAAATGTCCTGCTGGCTCCATTTCCAGACACAGCACTATGGGGCGGCCTCTTCTCTACCTCCCTGACCCCACCCTGCCCAAGGACAGGGGTCCCTGCACCCCTCTTTCCCACTCACAAGTCCATCTGCCTTTCTGACACCTAAGTAGTCCTTTTATGGCAAGGGAACATTTGACTTACCTATTCAAAATCTTGCAATGACTTTTGATTTATTTAAAATCAAATGTCACCTCTTTTGTTTATTTTGGATTAATATGAAGTCACCTATTATTAGGTTACATTGTTTGCATTTTAAAGATGAAGGCTGAGTTGTAGTTGCATCCTTCACCAGGGCAGTGTGCTGTTTACCTGTACCTTGTACCCTGTAAGGTGGGAACTTACTGAGGGTTGTTCCCCTCTCCCCACTTCTTGGATTGACCTTGGCCTATGAGGACTATGGGACCTGGTTTTTGCCCCTTTCTCTTCCCTCTGCTCCCATCACTCTCTGTCCGAAGGTCTCTCCTTCAGAGAGGCCTGGGTGGGCCCAGGTCAATTGTGGGTTGCTCTCTCCAAGCTCGGAGGCAGGCTGCTTCTAACATCTGTCTCAAAGCTCAGCCTTCTGATTGAAATAGTCTGCTGAGACTGGAACATTCTCTTGGAGGATGCCCTGAATAACCAGGGTAAAACTCATCTACACGGCTGGCCACGTGTGGAGAGAAACTCCGGGGATGGTGCTTTGGGCTGAGGCCAGAGTGCTTTCTGGGGAATTGGAGCAACTGGCTTCTTTGGAGCTGTGATCCAACAGAGCATCTGGCTGGCTCGGGGGACAGGGGAAGTGAAGTGAGAGTGGTGTGGGGGCTTGTCAAGCCCTATAGAGGGACCCTGGCACTGAAATCGCAGCCTGGGGTTAGACTTTCTTTTCTAAAACTCCCCTCTGCCCTGGATCAACGCCACTCTTAGAGCCCTGCAGGGACTGTTTGGGTTGGAGCTCTGAGATGTGCCCTTTTCCCAGGGCTGAGGACCTGGCTACATGGCAGACTGTGTCATCACTGCTCTGTTGGCGGGAAGAACGACAGGGTGCTCTGACGTTTCAGTACCAACGAGGCCGTGTCGTCCTGGCACGCTGTTTACCTTCCAGAGTCTGGCTTTAAAGACACGAGATGGTGATGAAAGCATTTGTCTTCTGCCTTTGCAGCTCGTTGGGAGGTCGGGTTTCTTTAGGGGAGAACCTTATTTCTATGGTTGGGGAGTCTTGGGCCTCAAGTGGCATCAGTGTGATGGAGGCCAGATGGAGAAGGCAGGTGTGTACTTGTGGCTCACAGCACGATGACCCCACATCGTGAGGGCTTCTCAGGCACAACCCCCCCCCCCTTTCTGAGGGAGGGTTCCATCAGCCAGAAAGGGGTGAGGCCAGCTTGGGTGTGGGACTGGCTTCCAGGTTGCTGGATGTTTCCAAGGAGACCCATTATTGGTTCTCAACGAGGGAGGGCCGGCTTGGTCCTCAAGGACACCCAGGGTTGGTCTGGCCCCAAGAACGTCAGGTTCTAATGCAGCGTTGGCAGTTTGGCTGACAGAGGGCCTTCTGGGCCACCCTCTATCTGTCCATTCATCTTCTGGGTGTTTTCCTGAGCTTGGAGGCACCAGGGACCCAGCGAAATTGCATCTTCGTTTCTTTCTCTTCCTGGTGACCCCGGACACAGTTGCAGAGCCCTGGGAGGGGACCGCATGCTTTCTCCTTGTGACACAGGCTATACCCATGTAGGGGCAGGTGAGAGGTGGCATTGATGGGACAGGGACTCCACTGCAGTGCCCGTGGAGCTCACGTCTTCATCTGCTCTGGCTCCTGGGACATCGGGAGCCTCACCACAGCCTCACCATGGACACCCAGGACCAGGGCTGCCCCAGGGCAGATCCACCCTCCCAAGAACCATTCTCAAACAGCCACAAGGTGACAGCTCCCAACTTGGAGTGAAGAGGGAGCCTATAAGCAGACGAGGTTCTGGGGAGGTCTTCTAGCAACATTTCTGCAAGACCCCTTTCTGTATATTTCCGTGCTGCAGAGTTATAACAAGAAAGGATTTCCATGAATGCCTGTGGTGCTGGGAGGGGGCATCAAAATGCCGTCTAGCCTTATTGCAGCATTTTACAACCGTTTTTTAATCTCATGGCATGCTTGAACCTATAGTTGAACTTCTGTGACACACTCAACTGATGTAGATCAAAGAAAAAAAAAAGAGTTAAAAAGAAGGAATACACTTACCGTGCTTTGAATTTCTCTTGAAAATAATTTAATTAATGATCTTAAAAATTTTCATGGCACATTGGCTGAAAAATCACTGCTCTGACTACTTAGTAACACCTACCAAAGACAGGGAAGTAAAGAGGAGGGGTAGCCTGCAGTAAGCTTTAAGGTCAAGGTTAAGTGAAGTGCACTGTCTGGGTTTGACCCCGAGCTCCTCTCTCCATGATACACAGAAAGGAAGGCTGGCTTAGGCTTCTGAACAATTGCACAGCGGCTGGCCATGCTGATGGGGGTGGTGTAATGAAAAGTTGGAAAAATCAGAATGATTTGAAGAGCGTGTATGTACTTTATTTAGTTTTCTGCTTGGAGCTAGCAAACGTTCTCTCTTTAATCGTCCTGGTTAGTTTTGTCAGAGACCAAGAGCAGGAGAATGTGTCACTGGAGTCTATGAATTATCCATGTAACAGGGAAGTGTGTTTCTTAACTTTCTCTATTCAAAGCAAACTTGTTTTTTTTTTTCTCCCTCTTGTAATTCTAGGGAAGAGAAAAATACCCTCACCCCTCAGACAGTGACATTACTGTCACCTGCTTAAAATAGTATGACGTTCTACTAGTCTCAGAATACTCTCTAGGGCTGTTTTCCATGAAAGCATTTATTTCAGTCAAAATACTTCATGTTTTTCTCCACTCCGACAACACTTCCCCAAAAAGGAGTTACAAGAGAACAGAATACCATGTCATTTTAAAAGGAGCAATATCCTTTCTGCCTAATAAACCTTCTTCCTCATCTCCTTGGGTACTGCCCGGGGGCAGATGTTGCCCCAGGGGGGGCTGGTCTCCCCGTGGCTTATAGGGCTGCACACACCTCGGTGTGGGGTGGGGGAGTCTGGATCTTTCCTGGGAGGGCTCCAAGACCTGTGGGGGGCCGACCTTCCCCTCCCTTCTCACCCCTGGAGTTGCCACGGCTTCCCTGTCACACCTGTATGCTCCCCTCAGATCTGGACAGGACCAGGTGCACCCTGCTCCCCCGACACCCCCACCGCAGGCCTCATTCTGGATGGCTGGGAGGGCCGCCTTCATCACCGCATGATGAACCTTTTGAATATTCGGATGTGGCTCCTGGTTGGAGATGTCATGTCTGTCTCCTCTCTTGTTAGCCCAGAGACAACACGGACTCCCCTGGTTTACCTGTGTAGTCCCAGGGCGTCTCAGGTGCCAGGAGCCGCTGCCACGATCGCCTCCTCTCCTGTCAGATGTGGTTGGCGAGAGACAAGGACAGCATGACCACTGGGCACCACGCACTACAGAGGTCAGCTCGCAAGGACAGCGGGACGGCGGTGATGTGGCCGTGACTAGTTGTCAAGCGAGTGGAGAAAAAGATTGGGAAGGGGCGGAGGGGAGGGGAGGGGAGTAGAGAAAGTGGCAGGCCGGGCGGTGGAGGAGGGGAAGAGGAGGGGGGCCCTGTCATCCCTGATGAAATATTCAGTGCTGTCCGTGAATGTTCCATGGGCCGTCTCCCCCCTGGGGGGTGGATTTCTAGATCGTTCCTCAGGCCCCTCACAGGCTACTAGACACTTTGTTTAATAGATTGGCGGTGCCCATCAGAGACATCTGCAATGCATTACCAGCGGTTTAATGTCGGGGGACGCTGGAAGGTCCAAGCAGGTTTTATTGTGTGTCAAGCGAGCCACCCCCACCCCACACCCCATGCCCTGCACGCACGGCGTCACTCCTGCCAAAAATGACTTTTGCCTCCAGCACGCCACCTTTTTAAGCCTATAGAACTCCGAAACTGCTGTATAGTAACAAGTTTGTGAGATTTTGGAAAGGAAACCACGGTAATGATGCCAGTTCTTATGATCATAAATAATCATAATTAACAGGACTGCTGTATATTTATGTTGGTTTGTTTTCAGACACTTTTCATTTTATTTTGAATTTTTTCATATTGTGTTGACTTGAAACACTTCTGTCTATAGCGTGGCGTGCTCTGCAGAACCCTGGAGAGCGGCATGCTTTATTTGTCCTCGGAAACAGACCACAATGACGCGGGAACTTCTATCTGCTGGCAGGTTCGCAGGGTGGTGGTGATATTAGGCTCCTGGAAATTGCTGTCTGTTAGAGCCAGAACCCGACGCTGGACGTTCAGAGTCCTCTCCTGGACCAGCAGTGTTTTTCTTCGTGCGTCTTTGTGCTCTGCCATAGGAAGCCACACGTACATATTTCCCAGTTTAAATTCTTGATAAGCTTGGGTAGGATAACTTGACGATGAATAATCGCTCTGTGTCTGAAAATGTATGATGACTCATGGTTAAAAGCCTGGGCAGGAGAACAATAGCTCTCGCTCTGACATTGAGAGGCTGCGGTTGGGCCCTTAGTGATCAGTAGTCTATACCCCATGCATTGATTCTGGGGGCAATGTTTGGTGAAAATAAAATGTCCTGGGACAGAGTTCAGGTGCACCCAAGGTGAGAAATTAGACCTCGTTTACACAGCTTTGGTCTCAACAAGCAAAGGAAACATATCCCTTGTAAATTTCCTCTAAATTTCCTCTCTGATGCTCTTGCTCAGTAGAGGGCTCCCACCTGGACATTTCATCTGTGGCAGTCACCCCCCTCCTGGATTCCTGGGAGGGGGAAAAAAAAATCTCCGCCCTGGAGACCGTGACAGCTTCAGAATGGAGCCATCTTTCCAGCTACAAGAAATGAAACCAAAGTTTGTTTTTCCTTCTTTCTTTCTCTGGCTTTCCCTGGGTTGTGATTTTAAACTTTTAATATGTGCATACTGGTGAAGCATTGTCCCTACTTAAATTATTTGTCTCCCTGTATGGCAGTTTTGTTGGGAAATGAACTATTCACGGAGCTTTTAGAGTCACCGTGGGTTTAAATTTAAGCCTAAGGCCAGGTCTACACAGGCAGAGACCAAAGATGATTATAATTATGATTTCAAGCTCTCCTTTCCTGTGATTATCAGGATATTTCATCCAGAAGCAATAGCAATTTTATTATTTTTCTTTTTTCTTTTTTTTTTTTTCAAATATATTTTTTACTCCTAGCCCTCTGGCTGGAGGGAGGGGGTGGCTCCCTCACCACGGCCTCAGTGGAGGTTGAGGGGCCTCATTCCCTAACAACACACATCCAGGCAGCTGTGCCCCGTCCGACTGCTGTTCAGGAATTGATCCCGAAGTGCACCTGGAAAGTGAAAGACCCTGAAAGGGGAAGGACAGGAAGGGTGGGTCTTGAAGGGGAAGACAGAGGACAGATAGGAGAGGAGAGACAGAAAGGGCCTTCAGACAGGGAGCGTCCAGACCTGTCTCCGTCCTTCCGCGCCATCAGAGGCTCCGCTCAGATGCTCTCTGGGGACCTGGAGACGGCTCCTTGGTCCAGGGCAGCACAGGGCTGTTTCCATGGCAACAGGCCAGGGTGGGGTCTAGAAGAGAGGGGAAGATGTGGAGGCTGAGTGGGGTGCTTGGCAGAGGGCAGAGGAGAGGGCTGAGCCCCACATCAAGGCTGTGGGGCTCAGCTCATTGTGGTTTGGTATTTGATATAAACGTGACCCCATTTCTGCTTCCTAGACGCTGATAACAGGTAGGCACATCATTGCCCAAGTCCAGGCTGCAGCCCATTCGAGCTTCTCCCTTTGTCCTGCTTCTGTGGGCTGCAGGCCGGGGTCCCACTTCCCCTGGGCACTGGCCTGTTCTCTGATGTCCGGGAAGTGGTGGAAGGAGCTTGGCTCTCAGCCGACTCTGATCCAGTTGGAGCCCTTGTCCCAGCAAGAGATGGATGCTTTGGCTGACAAAATACAGAACCCATAATCACATTCTGATGGACTGCAGAAAGGAAACATTTCCTTGTTACTTACTCTGTACCAAGCATGTTACATGCTCTGTCTTATTCTTATAATGGTTCTCTGGGGTATGTATGTTGGTCACAGTGAAAGTTTTGAGACAGACTGTGTCAGAGGTCAGAGTCCTTTATCTCACTTCCAAGAAACTCAATGGACAGTGTCCTTTCTTACTCACCATGCAAATTTTTCTGTTTTTTTTTTTTTTTTTTTATTTCTGAGACAGAGTCTCACTCTGTAGCCTTGGATAAAGTCAGCCTAGCTCACTGCAACCTCAAACTCCTGGGCTCAAGCCATCCCCTTGCCTCAGTCTCCCAAATAGCTGGAACTATAGGTACCCAGCACAGTGCCCGGCTAGTTTTTCTTTTCTTTCTTTTCTTTTTCTTTTTTTTTTCTTTTTTTTTTTTTTTTTATTAAATCATAGCTGTGTACAATAGTACAATGTGCTGGTTTCATACACAATCTGAAATATTTTCATCAAACTATTTAACATATCCTTCATGGCATTTTCTTAGTTATTGTATGAAGACATCTGTATTCTGCATTTAGTAAGTTTCACTTGCACCCTTCTCAGATGCTAACTCCCGTAAGATTAGCCCACATAACAAAATCCCAAAACCAGAGATGCTGGCGTGGATGTGGAGAAAAGGGAACACTTCTACACCGCTCGTGGGAATGCACACTAGTATGTTGCTTTTGGAAGGATGTATGGAGAATACTTAGAGATCTAAAAATAGACCTGCCATTCGATCGTATAATTCCTTTACTTGGTATATACCCAGAAGACCAAAAATCACATTATAACAAAGACATCTGTACCAGAATGTTTATTGCAGCCCAATTCATAATTGCTAAGACATGGAAGAAGCCCATATGCCCATCGACCCAGCTATGATTTAATGAAAAACAAAACAAAACAAAACAAAACATGTGTACCATGGAAGAGTTTTTCTATTTTTAGTAGAGACGAGGGTCTCGCTTTTGCTTAGGCTGGTCTTGAACTCCTGACCTGAGGCAATCTGCCACTTTGGCCTCCCGGAGTGCTGGCATTAGGGGTGTGAAGTACCGTAGTTCAAGTTTTAACCCTGGCGGCCTTCATTTTTGTTTCTTCCGCATGGACTTTTTGTTTCTTGAAAAACAAGTTTTATTTCTCAAAAACTTTTGTATGGACCAGAATATTTTTTTTTTAGTATTTGTTTTACAGATGCAGAAACTGAGGCTTGGAAAGATTAGATATCTTGCCCAAACTTGCATGGAGGGTAGAACAGTGTTTTGAACATGATAAGTCTTAATCTATAGCCTGTTTATCTGTATCATGACACAGGTCATATCCACATGCTTTCTCCTTTGGAGCACGGGTAGCGAGGCTTAGGGCCACTGCATTAGGAGCCGGGGAGCCCGAGTTCTCTCACTTGTGATTGCCTGTGGTCTGGAGCAAGTGACTTTCTCTCTTTGGGTTTCAATTTCTTCATCCATCAAACACCTCTGAGGTCCACCCAAGTATCAGATCAAGATGTTCTCCTAAAATGAAGTTGCAGGACATGACTCAGGCATCTACTGAGGACTTTGGGACCAAATGAGCATTTGGGTGTGACTTGGTCACTTTTGGTGATGCAAAACTGCTCTGGATGTCACCCTTCTTCATTGACACTGAACTGTTAAGGACGAAACCGGCAGGTGGGTGCCGAGAGCCAGGATGAGCCCCACGCCTGGTGACTGAAGCCCCTCTCCTCACCCAGCCTGCCTGCCCACTGGTTTTCTCTCCTTCAGCCTACGCCAGCCTCTGACCTTGGGGTGATGGGGGTGGCAGGGGGCTGCTTCGCTGGGAGAGATCCTTGTGCAAAGTATTTCAAGAGCTCTTTGAGTTACCTTCTCTGACCTAAAGGGAGACTGCTTTCTTGGGCTGTTCTGAACTTTCTCAAGGTGGGGCTTCTTAACACCGACTAAAACCGCCTTTCTCTTCTTACTGAGCAGCAGGGCTTCCTTAATTTAGGGGCGCTGAGTTCGGAGGTGTTTGGAAACCCCTTGCAGGGAAATGGCGTGTTTTTCATTGCCAGCGTGGGATGGAGATTTTAGCTCTGTGCTAGTTGTTCCTCTTACCCTCACCCATTTCCCAGCCTTCCCTGCCCTGCCCCACACCATGAGAGCATGGCTGGCCCTGCAGGCCGATGTCAGGTGCATTTGGCCGTTGGGAAGCCCCAGATGGAAATCAGAAGTGAACAGGTGGGTGTGCTGTCTCAAGCCCCCTCCCTGGGTCAGGGCCAGGTGTCTGGCAGCACCTGTATCCCCCCACTTCCACTCTTGTCTGGGGGTCCTTCACACAAGGTTCCTCAGCTCTCTGGGCTCTGGAACACTCTTTCTGTCCTTGTCACTTTTGTCACTTGTTTCCTCCCTTCACTAAGCCACCCTCTCCTCTGCGGCTCAGCTGAGACGCCTTCTTCTCCCCCCCACTCCTTGCCTCAGATAACCCCTCTCGGGCCCCTCTGCTAATACTCCCCTCAGGAAGACCTGGGTAAGGCGAGGGCATTCCCAGTTTACCGAGGAAACTAAACCCCACGGAGGTGCTGATGGTCAAAGTCACACAGTCGTTTCATGCATGAGCTGGAGGACTCAAACCAAAGTCTTCCAATTCCAAGCTTGGTATTATTTCCACAGTTGTTCCTACCAAATTTTTGAGCTTACCGAAAAGGTTTAGTTGGTCATGCTGGGAAAGGTTTTCTTAAATATTTAGCCCATAGAGAGAAACCAGGCATGTAATTCACAAATTTTCTAATTGTTTCCACTGCCGTAGGCGATAGCCTCCATCCCATCTTCAGTGAGAATAGGTTTTAAAGAACATTAATGATACTGAGAATCATAGGAAGACGGTTGTTTACCACGTTGACCCACATGAGAATACAAAGCAAATGATTAGCCAGAGACAAGTGGAATGTGTATTTACATGTTATGATATATACAGGGGTAAAGAGAGTGGTGCAAATGTATTTTTAATTTGAGAGTATTTATTACTTGTGAAAGTGAAGACTAATTATGCTGTCTCCATGCTGGCACCGTGAGAGAGGTTCACAAGCAAGACCCCCCTCTTTGCACAGTTTTAAGCATTGTAGCTGCATTTCCAGCAAGGTGGGTCTGCTGGGTGGGCTTCTAGAAGGAGCCTTGGAGGACAAAAGGGAGGCAGATATAGCTTCCCTCGTCACTTTCTCCGCAAAATCTCCCATCCAGGTCTGCATGTAATTGCAACTTCCTCCTGCAACTTCTCAGTCTTGTATCAGGGCCCGTAATTCGATTCCTTCTCAGTGGACATCAGACGGGTGACGGCTCTGGTGTGGTGGATCTGTCCACTGAGGTTTTAAATCTCTGGGCTAAAGCTGATGCCGCCCAGTGTCCTGGGCTGTGGATGGGTCAGCCACGTGTTACTGGAGTTGCGGTGAATTCTGATGATAGGCTGTAACTGGCATCTAAGGGCGGTAATGAACTTTAGCGAGGGCAAGCCGTTACTCTTGGTGGCTGACACAGAGGCCTGACTTCTGAGCAGGTTCTGCCATCACAGAACTCAGCCAGGCAGTGGTGAAGAAGG
Organism: Perodicticus potto; assembly: GCA_963574655.1. Lineage (NCBI taxonomy): Eukaryota > Metazoa > Chordata > Mammalia > Primates > Lorisidae > Perodicticus > Perodicticus potto. The sequence continues at coordinate 37,534 of CAUYRH010095107.1, forward strand.
ACAGAGGTACTTCTCAGGGGAAGGCTTTCCCTGTTCTAGAGGCCTCTGCTAAGCTCCTCCCCACGTCTGGTCTGCTTCCAGACCCAGGGCTTCCAAGAGAGGCGTTGAAGAGGGAGTGAGCGCCCCTGAGGCCAGAGCAGATGCAGTGACAGGCACAGGCCATGCCCACCTGCCTGGATCTGCCAATGTGCCCGCGGCACTGCGTCTCGCACTGCATTCTGGACAGTTTGTTGAATGACTAACAGTTACCCAGAGCAAGTGGGCCCCTTTGCCCATCCTTTCTCAGCAACCTACGCGCGGCTCTCCGGAACTCCCCACGAACCATCCCCATTTCCGTGGCTCCGGCTCTGAACTTGGCGTGTGTGTTATGAGCTGGGCTGAGACAGGCCGGGCTGGACGTGTCTGTGTCCATGAAATGCCCACAGCCAGCTGCAGCTGCAGAGCGATGCCGGCCGGCACTGGCGTGTGTTGGCTGATTTGGAGAAGAAGTGAGACAAACTACCTTTTGCATGGAGGACACCCACTGTATCCGAAGAATGCGCAGAAGGCGTTTCCCTAACACCGTCTTCTCTCCCGACGTGCCTCTTGAGCTGATTTGCAAAGGCAGGGTTCTAAGTGGCGCCGGGTGGGAAGCTCCTAATGTTATGCTGCTGCATGGGCAGGAGCCGAACCTATTAATGAATTAATCCCAGACTCTCTGCGGTAGGTGCCGTCTGGGCTGCTCCGCACCGCACTTTGCATTTCAGCTAAAATCAACAACGCTAGAGAAAGGAGAATTTAAACGCATTAGGCTGCTTATCTCCAAAATCAGACAGTGTGCTCGGCATTGAGGAGAGAGTGCGTGTGCCAATGGGGATGGTTTCTGGGTTTGGAGAAGGAGATTAAAACGTTGCTGGCCAGGCATTGGGCAACCGGCCCCCATAAAACATCGGTGGTGGCCGTCAAAGGCTCTGTGGTCAGACTCACTAGCTGTGTAACCCAGGAAAATGACCTCTCTTCCGACCTCCCTTTTCTCACCTGTGAAATGGGTTAGTGAAGAAACCTACATACAAACCTCCGGCCACCCGGAGGGTTCAATGAGGGTTCATTTTTTTTTTTTTTTGCAGTTTTTTTTTTTGGCCAGAGCTGGGTTTGAACCTGCCACCTCCAGCATATGGGGTCTGCGCCCTACTCCGTTGAGCCACGTCACCGCCCCGAGGGTTCATGTTTTCAAAGTGCTTGGAACTGCTTGGCACTGCTTGAGTCTTTATGTGATGCCGGGCCAAATTCTGCTTGGGGTTTGCCACAAGCAGGACAAAGTTCTTACCCATGTGGGGTTTACATCCTACCTCAGGGGTCCTCAAACTACGGCCCGCGGGCCACATGTGGCGGTGTGAATTGTATTTGTTCCCATTTTGTTTTTTACTTCAAAGTAAGATACGTGCGGTGTGCATAGGAATTTGTCCATAGTTGTTTTTTTTGAACTATAGTCCGGCCCTCCAACGGTCTGAGGGACAGCGAATTGGTCCCCTGTTTAAAAAGTTTGAGGACGCCTGTTCTATCTGGAACCACAGGAAGGAGAAAATTTCAGATTCTAATATGCACTAGAAAGGAACAATCAGCTTTTTATGGCCATCGAAAGCCTCCCTGAACAGGAGACGTAGAGAAGAAACCTGGGCCATTCGAAAGAGGCACCTGCGTGGCAAAATGCCACGTGTGGGCTGAGAGCGGCGTGGAAACGGCTGGAGAGGCCTGGGGTCTGGGAGGCTGCGGCAAAACCCCTGGGGTCACTCCCGTGTCTCTTTCCTCTCATTTTCATCTTGAGTAGAAATGCTTCCAGCAAACAAAGCCTTTTGAGAGCTGAGTATATACCCGGCTCTGGCCCCGGGGTCGGGAGCGGCCTCCTAGGCTCCCAGTGGGGAGATTATTCATTCACCCACCAGAGAGATTTCTCTCAGGTCAGAAAAAGCAGACCCACCATCCTTTCTTCTTCTCCCCTCTTTGCCTTGTTCTGACTCCACCGTCTGTGAGGACAGGGAGGCTGGTACCGTCTCCAGGGTCTTATTTTCCAGCCACAGAGCTGTGCCCAGAGCTCTCCTGTGAAGACGATGGCCAACCCTCTTGTCAAAGCTGGCTCCGACTCCCACAGGCTTCCCCTGCTGAAAGAGGGAATCTTAGGCTACTTCTCAACCTGACTTGGGGCAACAGAGCATTGCAGGTCACCCATGGGGAGAAAGGGTTGAGGCCGGGGGCCGGAGGTTCTCCTGCGTGGAGCTGGTGCAGCTCCATCTCACGGAAGACAGGTGGTGGAGAAAGTTTATAGTCATTCCTATTCTTTTGTTTTGGGTCATTTTAGCAAAACCCCTCACCACGGCTGGCCATTCTCTGACTTACCTGCTGTTGGTGTAGAAGGGTTAACACTTGGCTGTGCACCCCTGAAGATGCCAGCTTTTTTCCCCAACAAAGGAGAACATCCCTCCTGTCCCCACAGGTCAGGAAGGCAATCTCTGCCCTGAGGCTTCTGGGGAGCTCAGAAGCATCCAGATGAAGTTTCAATGTCTAAAGATGGGTCCATCAGCCCTAATTTGCACTGCATCACATTTGCAAGTTGCAAAATGGAATTTGCAATTGCTTTTCGGCAATGTTCAAATTAGCACTTCTTAGCATATTAATGAACTACTTTTTTTTTTTTTCATTATGTGACCAATTTTAATGTAAATAGTAGTCTCAATGCAAGGTTTAGGTCCATGTTTCATGGGAATAAAGTTCCAAAGCTTCCCAGAACCTGGCTGTTGGGTGCAAATGGTTTCAGCCCAGGGCCACAGCCCAGAACTGGGCATTTTTCAGACTCCCTGTCCGGGCGGGTCTGGGATGAAGTCTGTGGCTCCTGCTTCACTGGAAGAGGAGGAAGGTTATAGGCCATGTGTCCAAGGAGGCTGGTGACAGCTAGGAGGGCAGAAGTATTACCAGTATTACCAGATGAAGGGGGTCTGGCCGCCTGTGACGACTGTCAGCCAATATACAGAGATGGGGACAGTTCCACCAAAGTTTCTCAGAAGGCCAGCAATTCTGGAGAACAGTGAGAACAGCCTCTCCAAGACTGCTCTGTTCTTCCATTTCCAAAATCACCGTTTTATACATAAAAGTTAAAAGCAAGAACCATACTAACCCTTATCTTAAACAATAGTAATTAGCACTTCTTTTAAACAACTGTGATCTCCGTAACCCACGACCCATAATAAACAATAACTGACATAATCCACGGCCCATATAACAGCATTCCAATTCAAAAGTTAATCTCCTAAATCAGCTACCCGGAACTACTCAAGACATACTTTCAGGTTAAAGCTGAATTTATAAAACAAGAATGGGAGACACTAGGGGAAGGTCAGGTAGGACCCAAACCAGCCAGACCCGCTGAGTGGCCTCAGCCTAGCCCGGCCGTCTCTGCCTTAATCTCACTCCATGTGCGCTCAGAAGCCTGGATGATGCCAAGTGTATCATTCATTCTCCGTGGCTGAAAGAGAGGCAGAAGTGTAGGCCACGTGAGAAGGGTGCAAAATCGGCGATGCTGAGGATTCCTCTGGCGTATGATTTTAGCAGGTGGTCCCAAGTTTGAAGAGGACATTGCTTGCAATGCATCTGAGGATTTTCCATGTTAAGAAAGATAAGGAAGGTCCCTCCCTGCAAGGAGTTGTAGCTTCGCCATGAACAGGCCGATGCACGGAGGAAAATAGAAACAAATCTACAAACAGAGCTTTTGCATCAGACACCACAGACAGGGCTGTGTGCTCTCTGCCCTTCCGCAGAGCCGCTGTTGGGAGGGAATGAGAGGCCTCTCTGCGCACTCCCTCATCACTGGAGCTGGATGAGAAATGGGAGTCTGGGGGGTCTGCCTGGGTGGTTTCCAACTGGCTGTGCCTGCCTGACTGGACACAGTAGCCTGTGACCTTTGGAAGAGGCGGTGACCTCCTACATCCGAGTGACACAGCCTTAGAGGTTTTCAAAGAATGGACCCTGAGTTTTCCAAATGGCTGTGCTTTCTTGGGTCATTATTCGAAATGAGCCGATTATTCCTCCACCCCCAGCTCAAATTACTGGCTAAATAGTATTTTCCCACTAAATGTGCATACTGTTCCTGAGGCTGCCCCACTCTGTCCTGTGTGATGGTATCACACCCCAGGGCTTCCGCCACGTATGCTTTACCATCTATAGATGGGGCGCGTGGGTGCACTGATTGCATTTGAAAAACAAGAGTTTGTGTATCTGACAGATCTGGAAATAATCAGTAACTAAGGTAGCAGAGGAGAAAAAATAAAATCCAGCTCTTGATGAGTAATTTAAATACTGTGAATACATTGCAGCTTGCTGGAGTCCCAGGGACAGGAGCGCTGCAGTCACAGCGTGCCCTGGAATGTAATGGGGCCAGGGCAACCTGTCTTTTGGAGCCCCCAGGAACCTGGTAGAGCTGGTGACCGGGGAAGCACCCCGGTGCCTGGGAGAGGGGTCCTGTAACTTCATAGGTACCATTATCCTGTGGTTTGAATGGATCCCCTCCAAAATTCAGGGGTTGAAACTTGATGGCCAAATGCGATACTGTAAACAGGAGGGGCTTGTAAGAGATTAGGCTATGAGAGGTCTCACCCCCTTGTGAATAGGATACGGCCCTTATGGAAAAGGCTTTGTGTGGTGTTCAGCTTGCTGCCCTTCCACTTTCTGCCACCTGAGAACAGGTGTCCCTTCCTCTAGAGACTGTAGCAATAGGCACCGCATTGGAATCAGAGAACAGCCGTCATCAGAAAACTGAGCCACCATGCCAGTGCCTCGACTTTGGACTTCCCAGCCTCCAGAACCATGGGAAAATAACTTTCTCTTCTTTGTAAATTATCCAGTATTGAGTATTTTGTAATAGAAGAATGCATATATAGGGACATACGACCATCTTAGTCAAGGCCCTTGCACAGGAGCCCACGCTGGATGGATTTGCTAAACCACAGATTATCCTGGCTCCTGTAACTGAAAATTCCAGAGGGTAGGTCTTCAGGTCTGGCTGGATCCAGGAGCAAGAACACTGTCAGCTTTGACATCCTCGCCCTTGACTGTATTTTTAGGCAGCTCGGACTTTCTCTGCGGTGGTAAGATAGTTGCCAGCAGCTTCAGACACTCATCTCTTCTCTAAAGAGCTTCAGGGAAATGATTCTCTTTTTACACAAAGACCTTGGTATCCAGTCAGGCTATTCCTGATTACGGCCAACCCCTACCCCTGAACCAAATCACAGTGGCCCATGGGATGTGATGTCCTCATTGTCCTGGTGTGGGTCACTCCCTGTCCCTGGAGCTGGGGAGCGGGTCCAGCTCCACCCAGGACCACATGGATGGAGCGAGGGGGAGGAGTGATTCCTCCAGGAAAATTGGGATGCTATTTCCAGTAAAAGGAGGAAAGCGGCTGGGCAGGCAAAAACAACAGATGTCCACCCCGACAGCTTTTCATTTAACTATTCATAGACGTCCAGGAGCAACTTCTATCCAGAGAACAGAAAAGGAGGCTGATTCTACGGATTTAACTATTTATATCTTGTCCGTGAGAGGTTGGCCACAGCCTGTGGGGTTCCCTTTATACCGAGGCTTGTGACTTCATAACCCCGTATTTGCAAGCTCCTGGCACCTGCTGGGCTTACCTGAGGGGAGCTCCAAGCTCCCCTGGCTGGGGACAGGTGATGCAGGAGAGCTTGCTCTGTGACTGACTAGGGATCAGGTGTGGTTGGTGCTTTTGTGGCTCTTTCTGCTCCAGCTGCTGAGTATCAGATGGCTCTCAGGGAGTCAGGGACCAGGCTCTATGGAGGGTTCTCCCGGGTGTCATCATTTTCTCCAGCAAGCCTTTCTAGAGACATGGCTGTACCCTGTGGTCCTCAAGACCTGGATGTAGCCTCCCGGGGTGTTTTCTGGAGCACATCACCCACCTCCTGGCTACGGAGCCAGACTGCTCTCCACCAGCTCTTGCAGCGCTCGCCGTTGGGCCCTGGAAATGCTGGAGAAAGCCACACCTAACAGTTTGCACTCAGGGGCCGAGGCTGCTGTGCTGTGAGCCTCCGTCCCTGGTTCCTTTTTTCTCTCCTCTGTTCTTCCTCCTCCCTTCCTTCTGTCCTTAAGCTCCTCCCTCTGATAAGTTCTGGAAGGAATTCCTGGGGCTCTCTTTGTCCTTCAGTGAGGGCCTTGTTCCCTTTTCTCTGGGTGGGAGCGTAGGGTGTGGGGAGGGAGAACGGAGAGCCGGGGAAAGCCGGTGGAAAGCCTCCCCCCCAACACGTGCGCTGCACCTGGACCCCACTGGGAGACCCGGCCGGTTCATGAAACAGGTGTTGGCTGTACCTTGAAGGACTCCTTGGCTGACCCCAGCCTGAGAATGACCCCACGCCTGGTCCTTCTCTGCAGGAGTCCACTCTCTCATCCCAATGGCCTGGCTTCCCCCAGGGCAGCCCGGCCAAATCCCATGAGCACAATTCACAGGCAGGGAGCCGTGGACACCTCCTTCCCACTTATTAGGGCAGAATCCCTCTGACAAAGCCGCAACAGCCCAGCCAGTGCCTCATTATTTTGGGCTTCATTGAAATGCACGGCAGAGCCATCCCTGGTACTTTATGTACTAAACTTAACTACAGTAATGTATTCAAATCATTCTGAATTTATCTAGCCTTAGCATCCTCTTTTTCTCTCTTCCTCCTCCTCCTCCTCCACAATTTTTTTTTAAAGACAGCAAATGTGCTTTTTGAAACAACAGCTTAGGGTCGTCACCTATTCTGCGTGGAAGGGACAGGTGGCCCCTTTCTGCCCGCCATCTCTACCCGCTCCCCACTCACCACAGGGGTCACCCAGGGCTTCCCTGATGGCAGCGGCCTTTTCTGGCTCCACGGTCTGACCTCCACGGCCCTGGCTTCGTGGGGAGGTCACCTCTGGAATGCGGGTGGGGGGAGTGACCTGTGGGCCCAGATGTCAAGCTCCTAGCAAAAGGTGGCAGTCCCTAGGGAACTGAAAAACTGTTCATGGGAAGGAAGGAAGTGCAGAGGGCAGAAGAGCCCTGGACAAGGACCTCGCCTGCAGGTAGGAAATGGGTTCTCCCCTGATTTTAGACACTGTGTGTGGCTTTGAGACTTGGCAGAATGCCTTCTTTGCTCTGGGCTTGGGTCTCCCTGATATTAGAACTCTGGTGTGAGGGTGGCGATTTTGAGTCAGTTCAGGGGCTGTTAGTCTGGTGGTGCACTTGTGAGCTTTGGGGTGGCCTAGAAAGCTCTTGCAGTGGTAAGCAATAATGCCTTTTATTTCTGGAGGAGCAAGTTCCATTGAAGTTTCAAAGGGCTCTTGTCTTTCAGACGCTGAGATCTCACACACTTGTAGGATCAGACCCCATGTGCCTTCACGCGCTTCTGCTGGGTGTCCTGGTCTCGCTGAGACTCAGAGAGGGGACGCCTGGTGCGTGCTGGGCCTCCTGATGGTGACCACATGGAGGAAGGCTAGGGAGAACACGCTACACCCTGCTCTGCTCTCTTTTTGACCCCAACCCTTCAGAGAGGCACTGGAGGGGAGACACGTGGAAGTAAGCAAAGCGGGGAGCACAGACACACTACAGCTTCGGGCAAAAGTAACCCCGACTGCCGTGCTGGTTACTGACAGTCATGCAAGGCGGGTTTCAGCCTCTGCTCATCAGCCTTCCAGCTCCACAATGGCAGCTCTGGTCCGCGGGGGGCTGCAATATAGCTGAGGACATACGGCAGCCTCTGGGCCGTCCTCACTCTGGGTGCAGATGGGGTTCTGCGGCGCCGGGCATCTTTCTCATGGTCTTTAACAGCTCGGATTCTCTTGGGTGCCTGGCTCCTGCGGCTGCAATCAGAAAGCGGGCTTCTGCGAGTGATGGAGGAAGAGGCGTCCCGTTCTGCTCCTGCTAGGTGAACCTGCCCGTCTTGTCTGCTATCAGCGTCTCCTGTGCAATCTGCCTCCTGCTGTCTGTTCAGCCTCAGCTAGGCCACTGCTGGGCCACACGATGTCCCGGGAGGTCTTTCCTGCTGTGGTCTCTCTTGGTGTAAGCAATTGAGCCCCACCCGTGTAGCCTGGGCTCCCCCAGATCAGATTTTGTAGATGGTCCCGCTGTATGAAAGTCTATGAGGATGGAGGTCAATCTGGGCCCCCAATAGGAAATCCTGAACCCCAGATAAGCTGTTCCACCTTCCTGTTGTGTTAGGAAACCATTTTTCTCCAAGGCTCTGCCTATCAGAAAAGCTTTCTCCAGGCAGCTGTGTTCAGTATTTATCCCTAATATTCCAGCTAAATAAGTTCTCTCATAGATTTATTAATAGTGATATTACTATAGGGTTAATACTGAGAATATTAATATAGAATTGTTTAAAAAATTTAGTTAAAACATATACTTCTACCATCTTGCAAAAGGCAAAGATCAGCTTCCTCTCTGGTTATGGAAGTGCCGTGCCCTACAATCGAGAAAAAAATTTCTGTGTGCTTCACCATTAAATAAAATTTTATAATGAAAATTTTGTCTCATGAAGGTGAAACTTTGAGAACATATTAGAATTCTCATTTTTTTGTGCATAGCAATCAAACGACCTTGCTATACTGCCACATAAAGTATAGATTTAAAGGTAAATGACCCAGTCAGTCATTTAACATTTTTTTAAAGGAGTAATTTCTTCTATAACTATAGATGTTTACATATGGTTTTCTTTTTGGTATTTACATTTTAAGAATTGAAGAAAAACTGACATTCTTTTTTGGAACTGTTTTTTAATAGCCTTTGTTTATTTTTAATATGTGGCGTTCCAGGCCCTTGCTCTAATGATTTTTTTCACACTGCATTGATAATTAAATTCATTCATTTTCCCAGCTGCACAATTCCTTTAAATAAAAAGTTATGGGTAATAACACCTCTTACACTCAAAGTACAGAGGAGAAAAGGGCACGTCAGGCTCTCTGTCGTGGGGGAACACAGATGGTGGGGGATGTGGGTTCAGGTACAAATCAGGGTACCTGTTTTCAGGTATTCAGATCCTCTTAATTTCATACAGTATGATCTGTGGGTTTTGATTTGCTGATGCTGAAAAACATTCCTTTCTCCTCCGTCTTTGTGTTCATAAAGAGATAATTTATCTCCTTATCTCCTGTTCAGATTTTTAGTTCATAATTTGTCGTAATAAGTATCGTCAAAAGCACTGAGAGTGTGGTTTTCTCTCAAATGATGGGAGACTTTGCATGCTGTTACCAACCGGCATAACTGTAAGCAGGGCATTAAAAGTGAGCGGAGATATTTAGCAACATAAAAAGAACCATGTAGATTTGTGAAAATGTAAAACCGTGATCGCGGACGAGGTTCATGAAGTAATGAGAGAAACGCCTCGTCCCTGGACTAGTGATTCACTTGTAGCTCCCGCAATTTCATGGATGCTATAAGGATTTGGTTTTTACACATTTTAATTTAGTCCAGAGATGTTCCTATTTTAATTATCCATACACAAGGGCACGGTATCTTTTTGCAGTTATTGCTATATGTTACATTTATATATAGCAATAGCAATCTGGAAAAAAACCTCAACAAAATGTTTTCACCTAGATGACCAAAGGGTTGTACTCATTTGTTTTAATGACACTATACGGACCTTTGCATTCTTAAATAGAATTTGCGAATGCGTGAGACGTGAACACTCACTAGCGTGCATACAGACACAGACCAGAGAATGAGAGAGAATTTGTTCCATGTCTCCCCTCCAGTGAAGGATTTGCAGGTGCTTCTCAGGCAGCCTCTGAATGAGGACGCCCGGAGCCCCTTGGCTTCCCTTGTTGAAATCAGAGGACAATGTATCGGGGAACTGGAGAGCAAACTGATTTCCACGGAGCCTCAGTGATCACATTTCAATATCTAAAAACCCGTTTGGAGAAATGTGATATTGTAACTATTGTATCGGGTTCAATCTGCAGCAGGGAAACAGACTGAAAAATGTATGGAATCTAAAAATGCATATACCTAAGTATATTTATATTTAGTGTCTATAAATATACACAACATATACGTAATAAATGGTATACTATCTATACAATGTATAAGTAGCACACGATATGTATATATATAAAGATCAATCTAATGAAAGCGAATGTTAACAAAAACCAAAAATTTAAACCACCCACTCACTTCATCTACTATCTGGTGCTGTGAAAAGGTGATTCCTTAATGAGCAGGGGGTATTCCTCACTCCACAGAGAAACAGCAGAAATCCACGCTGTTTTTTTTTTTTTTTTTTTTAGACAGAGCCTCAAGCTGTAGCCTTTGTTAGAGTGCTGTGGCATCACAGCTCACAGCGACCTCCAACTCCTGGGCGTACGCAATTCTCTTGCCTCAGCCTCCCAAGTAGCTGGGACTACAGACACCCGCCACAATGTCCGGTTATTTATTTATCTATTTATTTTTTGGTTGTTTGGCGGGCCCAGGCTGGATACGAACCCGCCAGCTCAGGTGTATGTGGCTGGTGCTTTAGCTGTTTGAGCCACAGGCACTGAGCCAGAAATTGGCGCTGTTTAAGCAAATCTCCTGCAAACAATTCTGCCCTGAGAAGCTGTGGAAGGTTCTGTGGACCAGGGCAGAGCCGTCTAGATTCTAAGACAGCCCTGCAGTGTTGGATGGGGGATGGTGCTCAGAGATGGGGCCCTTGATGCCACAAGCTCAGAGGGCCACTCCTCCTTGGAAAGCCTTTGCACTCTGGCAGGACAACCTGGTCCCACAGACAAGTCCCAGAGCAGACGGGTGAGCACCATCCAGAACTTCCCCCAGCCCTGCCCTGCTCGGCCAGGCTGACCTTTACCTCTGCTTGTGAGTCCTATTTCACGGAGGGACGGAGAGGAATTGAGAGGTTTGTGTGAGCTTCCAGGAACCTGGGAGAAAGGGCTTATACCAGAATCAGAGACCAGCTGTCTAGGGGACCTAGTCCACCCACAAATGTTATGCCTGGTTCTCAGATTATTTAAAAGAAATATGAATTTGATGCCAACATTCAGTAAATGGAGATTTCACATAATTACATGGACTCCTGGCTTCTTTCATATGTTTGGATGTGCTAGAACAGCAGCTGCTTATTTAGATGGTGCAGCCCAGGCCTCCACAGCCCCCCAATCCCTGCTGACAGCCCCCAACCCCTTCCCCCTGGGTTACCTGTCTGGCCCCGGTAGACATCTGACTCGCCACTGCAGATGTTTACACAACCTCGGTGTCTGCTTAGGGACTATGCCCCTGTGTTCTGCGATGGTTTGGCCACTGCCTTGGACAGCCACAGCCTTGCCTCTCCCCCCACGTGTGGTCAGCTGGGGTTTGTTACATGTGACAGCTGGGCTACAGAGTGTCACGCACATCACTCCGAGGGGGAGTCTTTTGTAAAACCCACGGGGGCCACGCTCTTCCAGCAGACATGTAGTAAGCTTCTGAGAAGATGATCCTCCCAGCCTCTGGAAGGACCACCAGGCTCAAAACACCCTGTCCTTAGAGGTTGATTAGTAAGGGGGCTACTGGGCAGTGGGGGTGGAATGTTAGAGCTCAGCACTGCCTCTGCTAGGGTGCTGTCCTATGTTCAAAGATGCTATTGCCTCTGAGGGTGGGATTCCTTGAGGTCTGGGACTCCACCAAACTGTCTTTTTTTTTTTTTTCTGAGACAGAATGTCACTTTGTTGCCCTGGGTAGAGTGCCATGGCGTCACAGCTCACAGCCACCTCAAAGTCATGGGCTTAAGTGGATTCTCTTGCCTCAGCCTCCCAAGTAGCTGGGACTACAGGTGTCCGCCACAACGCCTGGTTAGTTTTTGTTGTAGTTGTCATTGTTGTTTGGCAGGCCCGGGCTGGGCTCGAAGCCACCAGCCCTGATGTATGTGGCCGGTGCCCTAACCACTGAGCACGGGTGCCGAGCCCCACCATGCTGTTTTTACCAATGATTTACTTTCCTTTCTCCCCCAGTTGTGGTAAGATATGTGGATTCACATCTCCTTGCGGAGGTGTTCTTGCTAGGAGCCTGACGGAGCACCAGGCCAAGAAGCCTCCAGCGGGCGTCTCCATCGACCCTGCTCTAGAGTGGACGGCTCCGTGCAGGGACAGCGCTCCAAGGGCCTGTTCACTGACAGTCTGCCTGTTGGCCAGCCGTTCCTCGAGGACAGGGCTTCCGCCACCTGCATCTTTGTATCTCTCAGTGAGTGGTGCCCACGAGGTGCCTGGGTGGACGGTTCCTGGTGACGTGGTTCTGTCTTCTCCACACATCTGGGGTCTGGGATGGGCAGGCACTCACTGAGTTGACACAGCATGTTTGGGAGGTAATTTTCGGAGTGGCCTGGGCTGGAGGAGATGCCCCAAGAAGGCCATGGGCCTGGGCCCTCACCTGACTCTGAGGCTTCTCTGCCATTTTCTTATCTAAGCCTGGGGGGTGGGGGCTGGGTCAGATTTTCACCCCTTTTGTCCCCCTGCCATCTTCATTATCCACCAAACACAACCGCCAGAGCTGACCCCAGGGCACACTTTATTTACTTATTTTTTTGGAACACAGAATTTTTTTTTTTTGGAGACAATGTCTATGTTGTCCTGGGTGTCATTACAGCTCACAGCAACCTCAAAGTCTTGGGCCCAAGCGATCCTCTTGCCTCAGCCTCTCAAGTAGCTGGGACCACAGGCACCTGCCACAACACTGGGCTAGTTTTTCTATTTTTAATAGAGACGGGGTCTCACTCTGACTCAGGTAGTTCTCAAACTCTTGAGCTCAAGCAGTTCACCTGCTCCAACCTCCCAGAGTACTAGGATTATAAGCCTAAACCACTATGCCTAGCCTGGAGCACAGTTTGTTAAGGGCCTCTGAGACCTCCCACTGGTCAGAGCTGCAGGAACTGTCAGCTACTTGTCAGTGGGGGACAAATACCACCACGTCTTCTTTATGAATGAGAACTTGCCATCCTGAAATTGGACATACGCCCTTTTCCCTGCATCCCCCATGAAGCTATTGTACTTGAACTTCACTGTATATATTCTTGGTGCTAGAACCTTGCTCCTTGGTGAAGGGGGCTGAACTTGCTCTGCGTCTGGACCTTTCATCTTCAACTCACTGAAATGCTTGTCACTGGAGAGGCACCTCTGACTGGGTTTGGTTTTACTGGGTATCCATATTCAAAAGCTCTGGTTTCTGTTTATTGTGTCTAAGGAGAAATAAAGACTAATTTCACATTTGGAACGCTTGTGAGGACAGAGGCTGTCTCCTAAGAGACTCACAAGGGTCCCCATTCAGGCCACAAAAAAGGAGGCTTTGGAGCAGGTTTTGAGGGGACACACAGGAGCCTCAGAAGGAAGGATAGTGGAATCCTTACCTATGTGTCAACGCAGGGTTTCTGAAAACTGGGAATTAGAGAAAAAAAATTACCTTTAGCCTAGGATGGGCAAAATGATTCTTAGCTGAAGCCTTTGATGGAAGGGAATCCTTATCCCCCACATCTTGGGGACTAAAAGCTTCCCATGAAGGGGTCAGAATAGAGGGTGGAGGGTTTGTCTCCAACTTTAATAGTCACGTGACTCCCCAGGCTGGGCAGGGACAGGTGAGCATTGCAGGAGGATGCTCTTGGAGAAGAGAATTCCTTCTCACTCTGGGCAACTCGGTTTTCTTGCCTTGTGTTGCCAGGAATTTGTATCACTCCCCCTACCCCTGACGTATCCTGACCAGGCTGTAACATCTTCAAGGGCAAGGCTGAGTTGCACTGTCTCCCCCGTCTCCTGCTCCCCAGGGACTCAGGACTGGGCAGGACAGCGAGTGTCCAGGTGTTCCACTATGTCAGTGGGCTGGTGGGGTCAATGAATATCTGACTTCCAAGGTTTTACAGGCCTGGGATTCTCATTACAAAGGCCAACCACTGGGGATGTGTTTTAAACATTTGCTCTGCGTTTGAAGCAAACCTTGGATCCAAAGAGTGGAGAGAGGTGATTAGAGCTTCAGGCTTTCCGAATCTGGCTGTAGAATTACGTGATTTACTGAAACGCAAGAACATTCTGCTTTTGCAGCTCAGAGCTCCCAATACCCTGTTATTTGTTTTACACATTCACCCCATTAGAAAATGAAACATAGTAATTAGAAGACGACCTGGATTGTTCCCCATTCAGGGGGTTTCACAAATCTACTTGGTAATTTTGTATCTGTAGCAGCTTGGGCAAAGCATCCTTAAAGAGCCGTATATGGATTTGTCAGGATAATGTTTTCCAGTTCAAAGCAGCCGCTAGAACGGTTAGAAAATGCCTGGCAACCCTCACATCTATTAGCCTTGCCGTTCGCACCTGCAATCTCTCTCCAACCAGGTGTGGGGTTAACACAAGCGCCTCAGGTATCTGCAGGGATTCTTCAGGAGAAAGAGAGAAAAACTCAAGATGGCTAATCAGAAATTACCTTACTGGTAGTAAAACCCACATTCATGAGAATGTATAAAAATAGATTTCTTTTAAATGCCAGCGAAGAGATTTGGAAGCATTTAGGCAGATTGGGAGGCATGGTGCAACCTGTGCCAGGTTCTTCTCACGTTAATAAATATTCATTTTGTTTTTCTGGGGGGGAGTCCAAGTACGAGGCAGAGGGTCCTTGTTGTAGAAGTAAGATCTATTTCTATAGCAGAATCTCGAATTCTTAAATACCAGGTAGTCTTTTCTAAAAATGTAACTCTTTCCTCACAATTCAAACGCCAGTGAGATGGATTCAGCCACAGCCCTTTCTTCTCCCTTGCAACTAAGCAAAGGCAGATAAGGAAACTGCACTCTCTCCCCTTTCCAAACACCTTGTCTGTTTTTTTTTTTTCCTTATTTTTATTTTTGGACACACAGAAAGAGCTTCATTCAATATTGATAGTGTTTAGATACATTAAAATCAAAAGCGGGTGAGGACTCATATAAAATGGGTACAGATGTCATTCTCCATCCCCCAGGTCGCACTGTTTTTTTGACCAAAAGGAGTCAATATTTTAAAGGGATTTCATTTTCCTTTAAAGCCTGCAGGCTGTCCAATTCTCCTAGAATGCGTGTCCAGTTGGTTCTTCCCAAGATGTCTGTGGAGATGACATTATTGAGATTATTTTTAAAATCTATTTTCCACTTGTGTTCAGTTTAGAAATCGGAGGCTCGCAAAACCTAAACATAATTTTCCTTCATCTGGCACAGAGTAACATTGTTAGTAATAGGTAAAAAATAAATGCTTTGTCATTCTAATAAATGTTTTAAACCAAACCAGCAGATATATTCCAAATAATATATTTCACTTAAGTTTATTTGAAAGCCAAAAAGAAGGGAGGAAGAAAGAGAGAGACCCCTCTCAAATGCAGCTGTTTCCAAAGAGTTTGGGCACAAATGTTCTTTCATTCCTTTGCATGATTTCGATAAAATTAGGTCAAAGAAATGTTCATTTGGAAACAGTGCTTTGTCATATTATCTACAACACATGTCTAGCAAATTTATGAATCCAGCTTTCATCTGCGTGAAGTTCCAAACCCTAATGAATGGTTTAGACAGCATTGTCATCAATTTTCCGCAGGTGCAGCTGAGGCAATCAGTCAATTCAATCAAAAGGCTCCGTCAACTTGCGTGGCGCTGTCATTTTTTACATTCGGATTGCTGAAATTAACCAAAAAAAAAATAAAAAATAAAAAAATCACTCTCTGGATGCCATTACACCCTCCCGCCTGTGGGTGGCGCTTTTGAGCAGCGCTTTGCTTGCCAGCCGCGCTGCGGATTTCACAGCATGCTTTTTTTTTCAACTTTATACTAACATAATATTTCTTTTGTGATATTATGGAGATAAAATTGCACTGTGTGTTTTAACACACACTACAACAACCTCTTAAGGCAAAAAAGTAAATTCATGCAAATGAGTTATCGAAAGTGGGAAGGTTTGTTGTTGGGTGGGACCCGGATGCTGGGAAGCGCTCCCGCCCTTGGCCTTGGGAGGTTCTGAACTTCTGCGCCCCTTCTCCCGTCTGGCTGAGCGACAGGCTGCAAATACCGGCTCTCCAACTTTGCAGCTGTTGTTTTAACATGTAAGAACGGGGCCACTCGGTTCCTTTCACCCTGTGGTTCTTTTGGGTTTACCTTTGATCTGTTTCCAGCAGTCCCTGGAAATTTTCTCCAGGGCACATTTTATTGCAACACAGGTGATGAGAATTAGATGCCTTCCCTTGTAACTGTTGAGCTGTTTCTCCTTGAAGGGTTAAGGGCAACTCCCAATACTGCTACTTAGCTTAAAAGACCCCCCAGAAGTCCCTCAGAAGGAAAAGCTTTGGCTTTTTTAAAATTTCACTGAAAAATTAACCTTGTTTCCAAAATTCTGGAGTGTGAGAAGGATTTCAACAGTACCAGTGATGGAGGGAAAACTGCAAGAGCTACTCTGCGTATGCCAGAGACCCACACTCTCTCGCCTTCTCTCTCCTAAGACACCGGCAGGTACCGTCTAAATCTTTAAAATATATGGACAGACAGACAGCACAGAGCATCAGCTCCTCCGTGATGAATGGAGCTAACCTTTGCAGTTTGCCAAAAGTCAGTAAGTTTTTCTTTCCCATTTGTTTCAGCCAAATCAGGAGTAGAGATATGGGTAAGACCAGATAAAACTCATATTGTCTAGGCCTTTTTTTGCTTTACGGCTGCGGCCGGACTGCTCCCAGCGGCCGGCCAGAGAGACATGCTGGTATTCACTTATTTAAATGATCTGGTTACTTGTTACAGAAGCACTTGAATGGATTCAACTGACTTGAAAAATATTTAGACGCCTTTTCCTTGCAGATGTCATTTATGGTCAATTACCCTAACATTTCTGTGGCCACTTGCAAAAAAATGCACTTGGTTTCCATTATAGAAGAATGCGAATTCTAAGGAATATAATAAAAACGTACTTTTTAATAACTAGTTATGTCACTTTGCAAATAGCTTTGATGTAGCATTCCTGGCTGCATAAAATTGAAGCTACATCTGTGTCAGCCCTACCTGCGTTCACGAACCTTCCCTGAGAGAGAGATTAGGGGCTGGTGAGGGCTGCAGTTCCAGCTAATATTTGAAAGTACACGTGTGTCTGAGGCTACAGCGGGGGAAAAAGGGCTGTGATCATCCGTGAATAGAGAAAGGAATTGTAACAGCTCCCACCTTTTAGACACTTGATAAAAAATGTGGCGGGGGGGTGCCTGGGGAGTCTCTAGGGGGTGGCTTTTCCGCTGAGAAATGAAGACTGTCCGGTTGCAGCCAGCTGGATTGCTGTAGGAAGCCAGCAATTCGGCTGTCTTTGGTGGAGTTTGAAGTTAAATGGTCCTGTCTGCTGCTTCTCTTGTTTGGGTCACTTGTTCAAGATCCCTTGAAATGCACCATTACAGTTTTCTTTTAGATTATTACAACAGAACTAAGCAGGTCACGTTGCATTTTGGCTACTCCTAACTTCCTATGAGGGCCTACGGAATAGACTTTTTCTTTTTTTAACCCAAATATAAAAATATTTGACTTGCTATCACTCTTCATGGAATGGTAGATCTTGTAATAAAAGGTGAAGCGAAATTGAAAGTCCATGGATCAAACACAGAAAAGAAGCAGCAATCTGTGTAGCCGGAAGTACATGGACCCTTGGAGCAGACCCTTTATTCTGTGTGTGTGTTTTAACATCAGCCTTTTCATTAGGCTGCTCTCTGTTTTACAGAGAAGGCAAATATTTCCATATTTGATTTTCTTTTCTTTCTCTTCTAATCCAAAAGAGAATGTCTTTTGTTATTGTTTTTTTCTTTCTTTTGAAAAGGAAAGAAATTAACATTGTTTTTTTTTCTACCCCCCCCCCCAGAATGGAGGTGGCGAAAAGATTCCAGTGTGTTTTGACGAAGCAAGCAACATGTTTTATTAATCAGAGCCATAGGGTAGAAATGAAAGTACTACATCTTTAAAAACGCCTCGGCGTCCAGGTACAGGGGGAGATCCGTAAAAAACGTTGACCAAGCACAATGTATGTAGACAAATGTCTTCTCATTGTGTGATGTGTGAAGGCCGTGATAGATGGCTTCTAACAACAAAGCGTGGCCACGGAGACAAAATTAGTGTTGTTTTAATTACCAGTGTTTGTAATGTTATCTATCCATAACTGCCTGAAATAGACCATCACAGAGGTCGGAAGGCGACCAGAGCTAGTCCTTCCAACACACGGCTCTTACCGGCTTCTGAGTCAGAGCAGGGTACTTAAAAAAAAAAAAAAAAAAAGGGAAGAAGAGAAAAAGTTTAATGCTTCACTTGAAACATTTACTTATAGCAAAAAAACAAAAATTATTTCTTGTTTAAGAGAGGTGTCTTTATCTTCTTTTCCTTCCAAGAGGAGGAACGAGCGGATCTTATTAAATGCTATTTGGAGGTCCGAGTAATGGGCAGAAAATGGGACTCGCCTTGACGCTCTTCAACCAAAGTTTACACTCTCCGAGCGGTGTTTTTTGTCAGTCACAAATAGCATCATGACACTATTAGGGAAGGAAGATTTTTTATTTTTGAAACCTCCTTGAGCTGAGATGGGCTGCTCTTCAGACGTTAGGAAGTGTGTATATTGTGAAGTTGAAGGATCCCTTACTTTCTGAGCTTGCGGGAGATGAAAGATAGGCCAGTTTTTGAAAATGGCCTGCGTGGCACATGCTATAAATGAGCAGGGAAAGCAATCGAGCTAATAGATTACAGTAATTATCCAATCTTTGGCTAGTTTGTATTGGCAAACTATAAATACAGTACACATTAGAACAAGGTGCTTACAGAATGTACATGAAAGGTCATTGTAATTTGCAAGTCGCTCGTCATTAGAATATGCTAAAAACCATTGCTTCAGGGCTCAGATTTTAATGATGAATACATTGATTATTAAGTAGCAGAGGAAAAATGTACAAGAGCCTCTGTGCTGCGATGATAGGTCGCTTTATTTTGGGAAGGAAATCAACTCAGCTTCAGAACGCATCCATTGAGGGATATAATTGCAGTGAGGAAAATTCCTCAGAGGAGCTTGGCACATATTAAAAGCAAAAACTTCAGACATGTTTGTGATAAGATTACTAATAAATCTCTGGTAAGTCTTCGACTCCTGACAATAATACAGCAACAGAGTACTTCATCTTCTGCAAGCTTTAGAATTTAAGATCAGTCACAAACAATCTAAATTACGACTGATACTAGGCAGATGTGGTGCCGGACGGAGCTGCCCGTCATAAATCTCTCGTTCCTTATATGCAAATTAAACTCCATTTTAAAAGATAATTTTTCACATGGTGATCGCCTTTATTCGTGAAATGCTGGTGATTTTTTTTAATGGGGAGAGAAGAAAGCCAGATTGCAGATCCGGGAATGATTTCGTGCGGGAAGGGGGACGACCTGGGTGCTTTCGGTGGGGCACCTCGGCCCACTTTGCAAAGAAGTTAGGGAGCGCCTTGGGCTTAACACGACCTGCATATGCCTTGCAGCTGCCTTGGCAGGGGGCTGTGGGGGCGTTCCCTGGTGATGCTGCAAGGCTTTCTGACTTTTAAATTTCAGAGTGAGTGGAGTGCTTGTCCATGTTTGCTCTGTGATGGAAGGGTTTTCTCTGCTGCCGTCCCCCTCTCCCTGCCACCTGCCAGCCCCCCTCTGTGCCTGCTGGACAGACCCCGCTCTGCACCCTGCCCCTGCTTGGATCTCCTTGCTCGCTGTGGGGTGGAAACCTGCAGTCATCGCTCACGTGGCTTTCTCAAGTATCTTTTTTTTCAAAAAGAAGTCAACGTGGAAATGGCTTGCAGTCCTGAGTGTTGTGCCAACAGCTATTACTCTTTTTACGTTGTTGTTGCTGTTGTTTGTTTGTTTTGCGTTTTAGGGGCAGAGCCGCTCACATCTGTGTCCTGACGGGTGGGAGGGAATGGCTTATGTCTCCCCGTCACACTCTGTACTCACGAAATGTTTGTCTCTCAAGCACTCGATTTTTACTGCAGGGCTGTTGGTGGGAAACTTGGAAAGAATAAAAAGAATTTTAAAAGAGTGGGATGTGCCTGCCTTTCCTGAAATCTATCATTCCACTGCGTCATCCACGGAGCTCGAGGTTTCTGGGAAATGCTCGGCCGGCCTCTTTGGTAGAGCCAACCAGGTGTGCAGAAAGCTTGTCCAGCCCCCCCAGGGACAGTGATCCCGGCTGGCATTTATGTGGCAAAAGAGCCAAGCAAGGAGGTTTTCACACCCGACTGGGCTTACTAGGGCAGCTTGGGGCAGTTTCCTTCTCTACACACCTCCAGAGACAAATCAGTGCCAAGGGATAAGATGGTCGGAGTGTTTTCTACGGGGTAGAGGCAGCATGCTGGAAATTTGGGGCCAACAGAGGCTGGGCCAATTCCTATTCTTCCCTGGGGCTACCCCTGTGGGACTCCCACTATTTTTTCCATTGTTTTCTTGGAAATAGATTGGCAGGTCCCACAGAAGTGTTGTGAAGTCTGCGTCCCTGGTTCTCTTTGTCTTTCAGTGGTTCTGACCCACAGTCTGAGTTCTCTCTCTCTCTCTCTTTCTCTCTCCCTCTTCCAATTAACATACTTAAAACAGAAACCAAGTGCATGTTGATCAGAGCCGACACATCCCTTTCCTAGAGGAAGAACTAGTGGCTCCTCCGGGGCGATGCTGCCAGAGCCAGGTGGAGCACCCCTCTGGGCCCTGTGTCTAGCCATTTTATCAGCCTCTGCATTAAGGGGCAACACGGCATGAGGGTAGGAATATAAACATGCTTTACAATTCTCAGCTCCCCATCATAAGAATACTTCCTGAGTGGATGTAAATTTACAACAGGTGCTTATCAAATGTGAAAATGCTTGCAAATCAGAAGCAAACTGAAGGGCCGTGAACGTATTTCAGGGATGGCTTTTGCAAGGGCTGTGCTTGACGCCGAGCTGTAATGTGGCTTCTCTTTAGTTTCTACGGGAAGTGTCTTTCTGTAGTTTGCCACAGGGAGAATTGTGATGGTTGAGCCTCAGACTCTTGGTAGTAAGATGCAGATTTGTTTAATGAAATCCATATTTACCACCGGGGCTCAAATGCAGCTAATATGCCCTGAATTTCAAAGGAGAGATCTTTACATTGAGAGCTAATATTTCCATTAATTGTGTTTCTACCAGAAGGCAAGTTCCTCTAACCATCTTTGCAGAGTAAACTGCATCTGTAATAGAAATGTTTTCCAACTCTCTCATTCTCGATGGCTACAATGTATTGTATCCCTAAAATAACAGGCTGGCTTCTCTTCCTGGTTTGCTGGTTGTAAATGGTGGAATTCTCCATTCTAACTGGGGCTTTGTGTGCTTTTTTCCTGAATTGTGAGTTTTTTTTTTTTCTGTTTTAAAATAGTCTCCACCCCTTTTGCTCCCCAAATCTTTAAGATTTGCTCATAAGATGTACTTGTTGTGCAGGGAGTAATTAGCCTGTTACGGAGATATTAATTAACACGTTGGGACTGTTTTCTTTATTAATGAGAAATTCACACATTCCATTTAAATTAATTTGTATAGTTTAAAATTAATTTATCGTGGCCTTTGATGACCTCGAATCTACTAAGACAAAACAGGAGTATTGTACTAACTGTTAAACCATTCATTAAACATTTTATGCAAATAGTGTTTGTTTATAAACAAATTAACTGCAAGGATTTTCAAAACAGGTGCTGTGTTGTGAATGCGTACTAAATGATGTGGTACAGAAAGAATTAATTAGACCTTCAGATGTAATTAGTTGCAATAATTTGCGTGATTAGCGGCTTGGTTAAGAAGTAAGACACACACATTGTAATGCATGGGAGACTCACTGCAGTAGCTTTGTTTTTTAGATGGTGAAGATGAGCTTTCTCCATGTTTAGAAAATTTTTCAAAAAATTGCTGACATAGCTGGAGTTAATTGCCAAGTATCCTGTGGGGGGTAATTTGGGTTGTGGTGGTTGTCTTTTTTCCACCCTTCTTTCTCCATGGGCTTTCTCCAATGCGTAGCCACTGGATGTAATGCTGTTTGTTTGCGCCTTTATGAATTTTTAAAAGAGAAAGTTGTTAACCCCAGATCTTTCCATCCCCAGAGGAGATGACGATACTTAACACATTGAGGGTTAAAAGACAGAACACGATGATTATAAGCCAAATGAAACATGTCCTGCGTTTCAAGATCTGCTGTTATCGCTCAGGGAATAGCTGCAGTCATTTTTTTTTTTTTTTTTTGACATTGCAGTGGAAGTGTCTCGTCTGTTCTTTCAGAAGATGGGCTGCCACTGTGAACAGTTTAGTTTGATGGACCACAGAAACTGGTAATTGTCACCGCTGATGGCTTGTTTACATGAAGCCGGTATTCTAGAGGCCAGAGCCCTGGGCTTAGTCTCGAGGGCCGTGTGGCTGGGAGATGGTTCTCAAAGTCTTGGGGACCCTCAGACCCCTAACCTCTATGCTCGGAGACTGTCTTGCTTTGCAGACTCTGTAAAAAATAGACCAGAATTATCTCATTCCTTAATTCACTCCAAAACATCGGTGTGCTTACAAAGAGCCAAGGCCCTGTAGTAGGCAGGCTGTGAGGTTGCAGTAGTGATGAATACAGATGATGTACCTCCTTGATGGAACTTCATTTAGTGGGGAGGAAAACAAGCAAATAAACAGATGATGGGTTTCAGTTAATTTCAGCCATAAAGAGATATGGACTTGGCTGCTGTCTCTTTTTTCAAGTGTAAAATTCCTGAAGTCACTCTGAACATCTGTCACTCTTGAGGCCTCCCTGGGCAATGGTGTCATCCTTTACTGGAAGGGACAGGGCAGGCGTAGTGAGTGGTCAGTGAAGGGGTGGGCCAGGGTCCTAAAATGTGTGTATATATATGTGTGCACCCTACCATTCCTGGAACTGTTAAGTAACAGAGGAAATGTACAGTTTCACATCTTACGAAGCCTCCTTTACCTGGGGAGACGTGGGTTGGCTTGTCCCTGACTCCCGGGCTGAATGACCTTGGGCAGGGCTGGGATGATATCTGAGCCTCCTTCCAGCTCTAGAAATCAATAATTCTACTCCTGGCCTTGGAGAGATTGAGGATGTAGGGATGAAAACTTGTGAGTTTCCATGAGACCACAGCCTTCCCTCCCCTGACTTCCTCCTTGGCGTTTGATTCAGTTCATCCTCATTTTCAGCTGGTGTTTGCAAAAGCAGTCTTTAAAATAGGCCTTTCATGGATGATGTTTGAACTTGAGCAAAATTAACATTTGTGTGTCATCGGCAGCCACAGTGCATCATTCTGGGCAGTGAAGGATGAAAAGTCAAAGAATGTGGGCCACTTGATTAAAAAGAACAATGAAGGCGAGGCTGGAAAGACGGATATGCCGAGCCAGCCTGTTAATTTATGTGGACTCGATTCCAATTGCCAAGGAACATTTTTTTCCCCCCTCTGAAACTTTTAAGAAATTAGGTTTGAAAGCTGAACCGGTGCACCACTCAACTTAAAATAGAAGAGAATTTGATTTTATAGGATGCCTTTCACATCCCGGCACTCTGTAATATTGCCCATCCAGAGCTCCTGGCTGCGGGGTGGCTGGGAGGCAGGGCTAGTTTGAACGTTCCCTGAGAAGGTGATGAATGGCCTTCCCCCTTGCTAAACACTTTCAGAAGAGCTGCCTGTGGGGTTTTAAGGCCTCTCTCTACACTGGGCCTTTGCACGTCTCTCCCCTCCTTGGGCTGTGATCACTGAGCAAATGTTGATTGGAGTCTTAGGAACTCACCAATTGTTCTGTGCGTTGAAATACCATCTTGCAAGATTCAACTTGGCTGTTGTATCCTGTTCAGCCTGGCATCAGCCGTAGTTTCTCCCTCTGAAGGAAACTTTCTCGTAGCATTAAGTATCATCGTGTTCTGCTGTGTCTGTCCTCAGGAAAATAACTGACCTTTACTAAGCCTCCCTTGGACAATGGAATCACAGCCATAGGGTTGCCTCGTGGTGCAGAGAGAGAACGCTCAAACCAAGAGCCCACCATGAAGGCTTTGTTTTTTTGCTTTACTTTTTTTTTTAAAGGCAGCTTCTCACTCTGTTACCCTTGGTAGAGTGCCATAGTGTCATCATAGCTCACAGCAACCTCAAATCCTCAAGTGATCCTCCTGCCTTAGCCTCCTCAATAGCTGGGACTATAGGTAACCACCACAACACCCAGCTAGAATTTGATACTTTTTAAAAAGAGAGTGCATCTTTTTTAAATTTTTAATAAGTGAACATTTTATTAAGAATTAAACAAAGGTATGATGTGATACAGTATAAGCAAGACACTCGAGATAGGTATAATAGTACTACTAGTATTACACGAAAACTTAAATTTCACCTCAAAAAAAATCACAAGACAAAAGAGAAAGCAATTTCATTGTTATAAGATAAAATTTTATAACAGTGAAATGCATTTTTTTTTTTGAGACAAATTCTCCCTTCATCACTCTGGGTAGAGTTCTGTGGCATTATCATAGCTCACAGCAATCTCAATTTCTTGGGCTCAAATGATCCTCTTGACTCAGCCTCCTAAGAAGCGGAGAGTACAGGTGCCTGCCTTGATGCCTGGCTAGTTTTTCTATTTTTAGTAGAGACAGGGTCTCACTCTTACTCTGGCTGGCCTTGAACTCTTCAGTGCAAGCAATCTAACCACCTGGCCTCCCAGAGTCTTGGGATTACAGGTGTCAGCCACCGTACCCAGCTGTATGCAGACTCTTAATAAAAGTCAGGATGCAGCCGTGTTCCCTCCACACCCGGCTGACAGACCCCAGGCAGATGAAATCTATCCCGCCCCCAGCTTGCCTTATTGTTTTTTCTCTCCTGGGCTGGAAGAGGATTGGTGATTAGTCTATCTGTCTGTATGTCTGTATGTCAGGTATTCTTAAAATCCCAACTCATTGCAATCATCGTTGACTTCTGAGAATGTACGCATTGATCACATCCCACCAAGAAGACCCGCATAAAGACGGAGCTATTCTCGTCGCCAGTATATTACTATTGGGTTGGTGCCTCGGTTTTCCCAATTGCAAAATGAGCAATTCTTGTGCATTTGGGTTCCTTCGCACCTTGATGCTTCATGAGCCTATCCTTAGGTCACTCCCTCCTTTCAGTGGGAGGTATTAGAAAACACAGTTAAAAATAGACCTTGTAGAACAATATTTGGATTTGAACAGAATTCTAGTCAAATAGGTAATTTCTACTTAAGCATGTTTGGAGTAAAAAATAATAATAATATATATATATATATATATATATAAATATATAAATGGGGAGATTCCCTTAGATGTTGGAAGCTGAAACTGAAGATGAGTTATATGGAAGAAGGAGGTTACCTATTCCAAAGAAATCTAAGACATGGCTTAGGACAGGCGTCCTCAAACTTTTTAAACAGGGGGCCAATTCACTGTCCTTCAGACCATTGGAGGGCCGGACTATAGTTTAAAAAAAAAAAAAACTATGAACAAATTCCTATGCACACTGCACATATCTTATTTTGAAGTAAAAAACAAAACGGGAACAAGTACAATTCACACCAATGCATGTGGCCCGCGGGCTGTAGTTTGAGGACCCCTGGCTTAGGGTCTGGCTGCCTGGGACTCAGAAATGGTGATTCTTTGCTGGGAGGGTTTGGGTGAGGTTATGAAGGGGAAACCGTCCGGATGACAATGATTAATATGATCACTCATCTTCAAAGACCCAGGAGATCTTTAGCACCTCTGGAACATATGAGGCTTCTATTGAAGTTTGTATCAGGGAGATGCATCGAGGGTTTTAGTTCACTTCACACCACTGAAGGCAACCTTGAGGGTTGGCTGGAAGGGGCCTGAGGTGGCCGCGGAGAGTCCTGGGGGCAGAGAAGCAGGGTCCCTGCTCGGGCACCTCGGGGGACTTGGTGTTCTGGGTTGGTTTATGGAAAGCATAAGAATACATGGCTGCTGTGGTCAAAAGGCAGTCGAGAGTGACAGTTTCTTTCCTCAGCTGCCGTCCTGTTTGTAGTTACTGATCTGCAACGTTTTGGGGAAAATACAGTTTCTTTGTACCTGTCATTCCTCCGGTGTAGCCAGGGACCTTGTCTGGGATGGGCGTGTTCCCACACACCAGCAGAAAGGCGGGGTCTGGCACATATGGTCAACCAGAATCAGGTTTTGGAGAAGTAGCTAACTGGGGCCGAGAACCAAAACAGAGAAGCCGCTGGGAGTGGGTTGGACGTGTGTCCCGGGGAAATCCAGTGGCAGGTGACACATATTATAACCATTAAGTGGGTCACTTAATGGGAAGCTTATGGCATCCGTATCAGGATCAAAGGCCCATCAGACCCCAGCGGTTCTGGGGACCAAATGAAGGAACCAAGGAGCTCATTCAGATTAAAAGCAAACAGAGGAAAACCAAACAAACAAGAAGGAAAGCCTGGCTCGAAGGGCGTGGGTCCCGGGTCTCAGTCTCTCCTGTACCACTCATCTGACTGGGCGACCTCCCCGGGCCTCAGTTGCCTTCAAATATTGATACGATGTGACTCTACCTCTGGGGAGCTGTGAGAGTCTAGGCTCAGGACACACAGGGGGCCTCAGCAGGTGCCTGGGATCCACCACGGGAATGTCCTTCCCTCTGGTCTTCCAGGGACCCTTTCTGCTCGGGGCCTGGCATTTCCTGCCTCCTCTGCCTCTCTCCTCATTTTATTGAAGAGCCAGCTGCTTTGCAAAGGGGCTTCTGCTGGACTGTGTCCAGTTATGTCGTAGGCTCCAGCCCCAACATCTCCGAGGAACATTTTGGAACCATATACAAACACCCACACAAAAGGAGGCAAAGATAGGAGCAGCCCAGATTCTGGGGAGGCTCCAAGCAGCAGCCGCGTCATCTGATTCACGCGGGGAATTCATAGATCTTGGCTCCAAGGTGGGATTACGGTCAACGGTCTCTGCAGGGTGGGGGGTGGCGTTGTCCAGGGAAGTGCCTTCGCTCAGCGCTTTGTCTCTACTTGCAAATGTCCTTTTCACAAGCGATGCCTCACCTGACCGTGACTTTTCATCTGATTTCCTTTGGGGCAACTCTAGCGGAAGCCCACGCCCAGGTGTTTCCCACCACTGCCAATATGGAAGAGGGCCTAGAGAACAAGTTTCTCTGGTTCCCAAGCATCAGCAAATTCGAGTGTGTGTCCGAAGGTAACTGCATTAGCGAACATGTTAGCCCTACTCGCGTGGTCTTATGAGCCCCAATGATAAATTGTGTATGTTCCTAGGATTATAGGAATTTTATTTTCATCTGGTTTTTTATATTGCTATAAATATTTTGCATTTACCAAATAAAGTGGTTGCTATGTAGAGATCATAACTTCTGGGACCTAAATTTGCTTCAGATGATAGGCAAATTATAGACTACAATATGTGATCAAACGTAGTATGGGGAACTTAAATAGAGTGAGCCCTGAGGACGGAGCCTGCTTAAAACTATGGGGGATGGAATAAATGGGAGTTTTAGCAAAGCTATCGCTGATTCCAGCAGATAAATTATGCTATGCCTTTTTGTATCTCTTTGGGACTGTACTACATAAATTATGACCAAATATAATTTAGGCTATCAGCCTATATTTCTGAACATCCATCTTGTACATTTTAAGTACAAAATTACCATTTTGCAGAAGTATAAAATTGAGACAAATTTTTTTCCATCTGTGCATTTAACTTCTGCATACTTTATAGCAGCTAAAGGGTTCGAAAGGACCTCATTACCATCCGGAGGGGACGTTCGGCCTGCGACTATATAACTGTATTAAGATCTACATAAACGGGAATAAAGTTCGAGGGACAGTGGAATGTGGAATTATATATTCTCTCTTAAATGGAGATGTAACTTTTATATAAAACTGCTCATCGCTGCTTTTCTGAATAAAAGGAACTGTTTATAAATTCAAAGTTACTGATGGAGGAGGCTGGGTTTATGAAAACTCTTTTCAAAATATTCAGAAAGGGCAGGCTCTCGGTGGCAAAAGGGACCTTCTAGAGATCTCTGTGCTACTGGACAAAGGTCTGGCCTGGAACTCTGGTGTGGATCATGAGGTGACAGTGGACCCTCGGAGCTCAGTTTACTGTCCACCAAGCATGGTATCTTTGGACTTCCGAGCAATGTGAAAGGGGACGGTCACACAGCCCCTGTGCTCACCTGTCACGGATAGGGGTCAGGCTATGTGGGGTGCTGTGTGGGACCAGGAATCAGGGAGGCCAGTTGGGGAGTGGCTTCTTACTGTCCTCCCGCCGATTGCAAATCTTCACCACCATCGCCATGAAGCACACCAGAGTTCAGAGTTTTTATTTTAAAGATCTCAGTGAATTTCCCCTCTTAATCTTTCTTTGCTCCAACCTCTTTCCCCGAGTCCTTTAGACTAGTGTTCCGTTTTCTTTTTCCTGCATCCTCTCTCTTCCTGGATGTGCGTTTTTCCGCTCCATTGTGTCTGCCTCCCTGACTCTCGTTCAGCCTCTCTTTCTTCCCTTCCCCCACATGGCCCAAGGGCACAGTGAACGTCTAGTCCAGCCAAGCCAGGTGGCCCGTCTGTCCGGCTGCGGTGAGCACGGTGTGAGAAGTGCTGAGGGAGGTGGTCCAGACTCCGTACTTGTCTTTCTCTATTTTTAAAATGTCAGATGAATATGATGGTACGAATGATTAGATTACATTGTTAGGAATTTCATTTTCATCTGGTTTTTATATTAAACTGTAGTTGAGCCTTTCACTTGGGGGGTATGTTGTATACCCTTACATTGTGCCCATTAGGTGGGAGCACACTCATTCCTGTCCCCCCTCCCCTCAACCCCTTCTCTCCCCACCACTTGCATTCAGTGGTGTTTGGGCAGGGTTCAGGGTTCACCTACTGGTTTCATGTTAACATTGAGTACACTGGATTCTTGCTTTTCCATTCTTGTGCTACTTTACTAAGAAAAATGTGTTTCAACTCCATCCAGGCAAATACAAAAGGTATAAAGCCTTCATCTCTTTTTATGTCTGGATAGTACTTCATGGCGTGCATAGACCACAGTTTCTCAATCCATTCATGGGCTGATGGGCACTTGGGTTGACGCCACATCTTGGCAATTGTGAATTGAGCTGCGATAAACATTCCAGCGCAAATGTCATTATGGTAAAATGATTTTTTTCTCTCGGACTCTATTCGTGAAGGGGCTGCAGCCCAGGGAGGGAGGGGACATGGCCAAGTGCACAGAGAAGGCCCAGCCGAGGGTCCCCGTGTAGCTGGAAGTTTGCGTGTTGCTTCTGTGGAACTTCTCAGAGACGGGAGTAAAGGATACTCATGGGATCTGTTGCATGTGTCAAATTGCGCACTGGATCCCTGCTTCCTCAGCAGTTTGGGGAGAATCACATGAGACCAAAAGCAAGGATGGGCTTGTGAAGGGGTGGGTGTCTGTCCCTACTCTGTAAGATGGAAGTCCCAGCTCAGGTTGGGAGTGAGCACATGATGTTTGGAAGGCAGTGGTGGAAACTCCCTTCAGTGGTAAAGTCTGGTGGTGTCCATAATGGAGACTTTCTTATAGGGGACAAACTCACAGGGGCACCTGGGGGTCTTCTGAAGGCGCTTCGAGCCCACCGCAGACTTGATATTGTCTTGGGTCCCCCAAATTCAGTGAAAATAGGTCCAGCAGAGGAAACTCGACTTCTTACATCACTGAGGACGGAAGTGACAAGAGGCAGAGCCACTGAAACCTGGGCATGGGGATTTGCAAAACCCTGATGTGCCAGCCTTGGGTGGAGGGTGCCAATTCAACCCCACCTTCACTGGCTATTCAGAGTCAGTTTATACGAGGCAGCCATGTTCTACTTCAGAGACCAAGCTAGACCCATAGTTTGGAAACCCCATAACAAGATGGACATGTCATAAATACATTTTGAAAGTTCTAGTTGGTGATAACTTCTGTTCATACTTTCTGGAAAAAATAAAGCAGAGCCACCATTTAGAAAGCAACTCAAGTTGGTGGCTGCTCTAGACAGACTGGCGGGGAGTCCCTTCTGGAGGAGGTGACCCAGGAGCTGAATCCTGTGAGATGAGAAGGAGCTGGCCTTGGACAGGTGGTGGCAGAGGGAACCACACCCGGATGGAGTAAGGACAGAAGAAGCCACCCCTGCTGGCTACATGCTTTGCCCCTTGGGTGTTCACGGCAGCCCTGGGGAGGAGGCAGGGTAGGATGGTGATCAAAGTTCTTTAGATAAGGATATTGAGGTTCAGAAAAACTCAGTCACTTTCCCAAAGGCACAGAGAGAGTGAATAGCTGAGGAGCATCTGGGTGCAGGGATCCCTGGTGACACGTCCTTCCACTGCCCCTCTGCCGTCATAAGGAGCAGGAGGTGTCTGCCGTGAGAAGCGAGGGCTGGGTGTTATTTCCAGGTTCATGACCTTGTAAACTATGGGCAGTGATTTTGAGAGCTGAGTAGCATCAGACCTTCCCAAAGGGTTGCCTGTCACCACTCTCAGGCTGTGACCTTGTACCTCTATAGGGCTTGCCTCATTCTTAGTGATGTATATGTCAATGGGGGCCCTGCTTGCTCCATGGAACCACCCAGTGGCTCTTGTGTGCTCGTAATTCCCTTGAAGCACTGAGCCTAGAAGAGCTGGAGGCTGGCTCCGTGCATCAGCACTTAACTCCTCTCTAGACCAAGAGCTTAGGGTCAGAACATGTGTACGCGGAGCTCAGCTTTGAGCAAGGTCAGGTGGATAAGACCACACAGTATCACAGGAGAGGATGGTGGCTGACTCTGTTCCTCCCTCAAGAGCCCAAGGTCAGAGCCTGGGTTATCAGAGCTGAGACCACTGTTACCCACCTGCAGGTGCCGAGGGAATAACCCCTTAATTTGACATGAAAAAGAGAAGAATCTTGACCTGGAAATGCACCCATTGGCATTATCAGGACACTTCACTTCCATGATAAGTCACCCCCAAAAGCTAGACTGTAATCCGAAGCCACAGTATCAAATCACCATGAAAAATGTCATGGACATGGGGTCCTTATCATAAGCAGAGTTGTTTGCTGAAAGCACCTGGAGGTTCAGCCCTGTGCCTGAAGTCTGTGTGAAGAGTTTGGCCTCATACCTGGAGCGGCAGTCACAGCAGAGATGGGGGAGCGTGTGGGGGAATAGGCAGGTTGTCAGCAGAAGCCTGGGGACCACCATCAGGGCATGTCAGGGACCATGTATGAAACTGAGCTGGTTGGGGAGGAAGGAAGAGAAGCAGAGGCTGTGGGGCAGACGGTCTCCAGACGGCAGGAGCGGCCAGCCAGCCTTGGTAAACGCAGCAGAGAGGTCCGGCTGTGTTGGGACTGAGAGGTGTCTGTCAGATCTGGCTAAGAGAAGGTCACTGATGTCTGGAGCAAGTGAGGGGGCCAAGGCTGTCCTGTTCAGGGTGGTGTCTTTGTGGGTTGAGGATTGCAGAGCCTGAGCCAGTGGAGAGACTGGCGTGGAGGAGATAGGGCTGCAGGTGCTGGGAATGACCTTTTAATTTGCCATGAAAAAGAGAACAACGTTGACAGGAAATGCTCCCACCGGCATCGCCAGCGCAGGGCCAAGGGGAGCAGGAAGGGGCAGAGTGGAAGGTTCGTCTCCAGCAGGACTGTTAGTGAGACTGGCCTGGAGGTGTCACTGTGAGTGTGCTGGGATTGTAGGTGGAAGGATGGACTTTCAGGATCCATCAGGAGGAGGGAAACAGGGGGATGAAAATGGGGGTGGGAAGGCCACACAGAGACCAAAGGAGCAGCCGAGATGGAGCCCAGGAGGGGAGGCCCCGGCTGCATCATGGCGGTGGGCTTTTACCACTAGTGCCCAGCCACGTGGGTTCCAGGGAAGAGAAGAAGGAAGGACCAGGGTTCAGACTGTGCAGGTGAAGGATATTGAGATGCTGAACGAGGCCAGAGGACCCAGAGTCCAACCGAGAGCACTGAGTTCTGATGAACCTGTGTGGATTCTGGGCTGAGTGGGGCAGAGGAACAGCTGGACAAGGGGTGCTGCAGTGTCAGGGGCAGGGGCGGGACTGGTCTCCTGGGGTCTCCAGGAGGGCCATCAGGTGCTGGGAGCCTGGAGGAGAGGCAGCTGTGGGGATGTGAGAATTCTGAGATGCTCCCCAGCCCCCAAGGATGATGGCATTTTTCTGGGGTGATTCTGGAGAGGGTGGCTGAAGTGGAAGAACCACTGGGCTCACCATCCTGGCTGTCCTGTGTGACCTGAGCAGGATGCTTCCAGTGCCTGAGTCCCCTGCAGACGGGAGTGATGGGGGTGCGTCCATGACAGGGCTGTGCTGCCACCATCAGGGCAGAAGCTTGTTGGGCTGGGACAAGGTGGCCTGCTGGTGCCTTAGACCAGGCCATGCTCAGTATGTGATTGATGCTGTAGTCATTATCATCCCCCGACACTGTGGAAACAGAGTTCTAGAAGGTTCTCTGGCAAGTCAGGGGGCAATTGTGGGGAAGAATGAGAAGTGAGGACATGCCGGGCAGTCAGGAATGGGAAGGGAATGGACTCAGGGGCAGGGCCCTCTGGGTGTGGTCCCCGACCTAGGCCCAGCTGAGGGTCTCTGGCCGACTGTCAGGGAGACCGTGAGTCTCTGCTGGGCGGGGCCTGCTCAGGGGTGTCTGGAGCACAGATGGGCATGCACCCGAGTGTACTGCAGGGCTGGGGTGCACAGGTGGGCAGAGGCAGGCCACGAGGGAATTTACCACATCCGTGTAAACCCAGGCCCGTGGTTCTTTGTTGCCTTGTGCCTCAGTTTCCCTAGATGTGCGACAGAGCATTGGAGATGGTGACTTCTTGGTTCCTTCTAGTACTTCCAGCCATCATCTCATCCCAAGTGTCCCTTTCCTGGTGTCTTCCTGAAATGCACCCCATCCACTCTTCCCAAGGGCCAGGGATGCTGGACTTGACAGTCACATGCTTTGATGGGCTTCAGGTGTCTCCCCCAATTGAAGGATGGCGCTTCCTGGGCAGCCATAAGCAAACTATTTGCACACGTCGAAGCTTCTAGAATATAAAGTGGAAATATGTTGGGGGAAACAGGCCTTGTCCCCAAAGAGAGATGGCTCTAGCCTGAATTATTCCCATGGGATGGTGAGGAACGTCTATAGATTCTTCTGGGACCTCCTTGAGCAGTGTCTGTTAGTGGTCTTACCCAATGACACCAAAAGGTGAATAAAAACGGATGCAGGGGTGGGGAGAGGCAAGGGGTGGTTCGGGGCCTGGCCTCACTGTTTCAGATTTCTGTATGGGTGTCTGAGACCTTGACCTCAGATGGCAAGCTTGAGCTTGCAACTTGGTGACCAAGTGGGGTTTGCTGCTCTCTCTCCAGTGGCCTGAGGGCAGTGTGAAGCATGTCTTCTGTCAAACAGCTCACTTGTGGAGTCTAGGTCTTGGAAGCAGAGCTCTACGACCAGCGTCCTTCCAACGCACTGGCTCAAGACTGTGGACACAGCCAGGATGCCGAGGGTGTAAAGTCAAGGGAGCAAGAAGGTGTTGAAATGCAGATTGCAAATGCCAGTTGCCAAAGCCAAATTTCCTAGGCACGGCAGCATCACCTGTTCTGACGTGTTCCACCCTTCCTCGCACAAAGGCTGGGCAAGTGCGTAGACGGCTGCTGGAACCAGAAACTAAGGGAATAAGCGGAGGGTGGGGAGACAGACACCAGGAGACCTCATTCCTTCAGGATGAGCATGAAAAGGACACGCTTCTTCCTCGAGCCACAGACTTTCTGTTTTTGTTCCCACCCCAGGCTCGGGGGCAGGGGCGGTCTGCCCACGAGGGGGAGCGGGAGCCTCACAGTTGTGCCCCTGTTTGCCTGGCACCCTGTTTGTTCCCCCAGCACAGAACAATGACCTCTTGTAAGTCCGTGTTTTCCAACCTCACTGAGGGTTGCTGTGAGGGCCCGGATTCCTCCCCTGATTATCTTGAAGCCTGTCAAGCTGTACGGTTCTCCCTCCCTCTTTGCTCTTTCTTCCTAATAGACATGAAACAGTCCAGTCAATAATATTTTACTTGTCTTCCCGCTGACTGTCTCTTCTGATCAGTTTCGGCGGGCTTGACTGCAGAGAGTCAGAAGGGAGGTTAAGATCTGAAAAGTTCAGCCAAATGTTATCAGCCTCAGAGATGTTGCTAAGGGAAAGGCCCCCCAGCCCTTGGCGACCGGAGCCAATAATAGCTGTGATTCCATGATAGCATCAACGCCTGTCAAAGATCCAGGCGTTTGTGGCTCGTCTGTAAACGCAAACACCTGTATCCAGTCAAGCCATGATGGTTATCCTCTCTTCCCCTGTCATTCCGATCAGTTCCTTGAAGGGGCTGCCAGGATGTTCTAAGCTGTGAGTTGATTTATAAAGTGAGGGGTCTCTCCGAAACTTTGGCATGGATGGGGAAATTGACTAACGGGCGCCTCTCCTCCAGGGGGTGACACGGGTGTTTTGACAATGATGAAATCGACAGTCTTCTTTTAATTACGTTTTTGAACCCGTTGCACCAAAGGCCCGAGCACTGGGAAACGCGGGCCCAGTGGTACTTGGACTGCCTCACTGCACCCTCCTGAAAGGACTCGGTGCTTCCTGGAGATTTTCACGTGCGATGAGTTAGATCAAAGTGACTAATAAAAGCAGTGTCTGGGTAAGCGCTTCAGAACGCAGTCTGTACAGCACTAAGATGTTTTCAAGATTGAACAGACATGGTCCAAACTGTTAAATAAATGTAAGTTCAAGGAGATGGAGACGCATCTGCTGGCCTGCCCCTCTGATTGGGATGAGACTGTGGAAGGCTCGTTGGCGTTGATGCTTGGGTGGTCGGCCATGGTGGCCTGGAGGAAATGAGGTCTCCTGGTGTCTGTCTCTCCACCCTCTGCTTATTCCCTGGCCCCGCCTGCCATGTAAGGGCTTTCCTGGACAAGGGATCCCCCAAGAGCTCTGCGCTGCCTCTACCGAGGAGCATGGTGCACACACATGCATGGGCGCGACCCATGCTGAGCCCTTGTGCACGTGGTCACCTACAGGTGACTACCCATTTGGCACCATCTTGCAGGGACACGTGGGAAGGAGACAGAGGACTGGGGAATTGGGTCACGGATGGTGCTCAGGGGAGTTTGTGGAGAGCAAAGCTTCTGGCCTTAGATCTGGGACAGGCTGGGCTCTTCGGCACACTTGGGCCACGATACCCTCGAGCCCTAGTCTACCAATGTGGAGAAAGAGAGTAATGGTGGAATTGATGCATCTGCACAAGGATTATGGGAGACGACATACTAGACTGGACACTATAAAAAGTCAGACCCACGGAAATGGCAGTTTCCTAGGGCATGGTGTAATTTGAGACGCACCTGGTGCCTCGGGGCTCTCAGTATTAGAGGGTTCTCCCCTCACTCCATTACTGTTAGTATTCTCCATTTTCTAGCCCGACCTTTTTAGATGGGAACAGTCTAATTTGGACCTGGGATTAGTGAAAAAGCGTAGATATTCAGTTAATACCAACTTAATGCATAAAGAAAAAACCCACATGATTTAATCAAGAACACCCCAATCCATTTCTCATTGAGTCGTCCCAGGCTCCCTTTGAAAGCCTAGGACAGTGATTTTCAACCAGTGTGCCGTGAGAGGATGTTAGGTGTACCATGAAAAATTTTAAAGATCATTTTAATTAAACTTCTTTTGAAAGAAGTTCAAGGCAGGCCAGGTGCAGAGGCTTACACCTCTAACCCCAGCACTGTGGGAGGTAAAGGCAGGTGGATTGCCTGAATTCAGGAGTTCCAGACCAGCCCTAGGAAGAGGGAGACCCCCATCTCTGCTAAAAATCGAGAAACTAGGGCAGCACCTGTGGCTCAGTGAGTAGGGCACTGGCCCCATATACTGAGGGTGGCAGGTTCAAACCCGACCCTGGCCAAACTGCAGCAACAGAAAAAACTAGCTGGGTGTTGTGGCGGGCGCTTGTAGTCCCAGCTACTTGGGAGGCTGAGGCAAGAGAATCGCCTAAGCCCAGGAGTTGGAGGTTGCTGTGAGCTGTGTGATGCCACGGCACTCTACCAAGGGGGACAAAGTGAGACTCTGTCTCTACAAAAAAAAAAAAAAAAGAGAGAAACTAGCTGGGCGTCATGGTGGGTGGCTGTAGTCCCAGCCACTCACCTGTAGTCCCAGCTGCTTGGGAGGCTGAGATGGGAGGATTGACTGAGCCCAAGTGTTTGAGGTTGCTGTGAGCTATGATGCCATGGTACTTTCACCAGGGCATGAACTGAGATTCTGTCTCATAAAAAAAACAGTTCAAAGAACAGTATATATGTTCTTTTTATTACTCTTTCTTTTTTTTTTGATCAACATAATTTAAGTGCACTGTGGAAGTTTAACTGTAGGATCAAGTGTATCGTGAGATAAAAACAGTTGACAAACACTGGTCTGGGAGGGCGGTGGGGACCTGGGTTCCGCTCCAGGGCCAGTTTCCTGGAGCAATGCTCACCTGCCCGTGTGCAGACACACTCATGATGCTGGGTTTTGCAAAGTTTGATGGTTCCTAATGCCATCAAGGTGACAAAAACCTAAACTCGATTTTTTTTTTTTGCCTATAAAGAGTAAGTGTCAAGATATGTTGGTCCTTTACTTTTAATTGTTCATATATATTTTAATTCAAAATAAAAAGAGCTACAGTGAGACAGTGCTCTGGCAACGTGTGCTGGGGAGAGGGGTTTTTTGGGGACACTCCAGTGAAATATTGCTCTTGATGGGGCCCGGGAGTAACTGGCAAAATTTGTATTAACTGCTGGATCGGAAGGATTTGCAAGCCCTCTGTGGGGAAGGCTCTGCTCACTGGGCCCTTTGTTTTCATTTCCCTCCCTCAAGCTTACCGTTTCATGCTTTGGAATTGTACAACAGCATCTGAGGGCCTCTGTCTTCTTCCAGAACTAGGCGGAAATCCGCCTCGGCAGTGAGTGACTTGGCCTGATCTTGCCTGGGAAGCGTGGTGGGAGCACGTCCCATAGCCGGGTGGATATACTATTATATCTGCACAACTGTGAAGCTGTGTTTAGTGTGTCCTGTTTCAGTAGGCTTGAAAGGTTTACTTAAAGGAGGAGATTGAATTTACCATTTGTCTGGAATCTCACTGGTTTTTGCACTGAATGTTCCCAGTCCCAGCACACTGGGAAGGTTGGTCGCCCTAGGGGAAAGAGAAAAGCACCTCATCCTTTAAATATTAGGGAGTGAGATTAAAAAAAATACAGTAAATAAGAAAAAGAGATTTAAAAAAAATGGCCAGGTGCAGAAAGTTCAATAGAATCAGCTTGGTTATTTTAGCATACTTTTTTATAGGATGTATCGATATTCCAAGAGCAAGTATATTGCTCTGGGGTGAATGAAATTTCATTCTGATTGTTAAACAAGTGATAAGGAAAATTGTGTTCTGTCCCCTTCATACCAACCTCTCCAACATACACAATTTTATTTCATTTTTTATTTTTTAATTTTTTTTTTTGAGACACAGTCTTACTCTGTTACCTTAGGTAGAGCGCCCTGGCATCATAGCTCACAGCAACCTCAAACTCTTGGGCTTGAGCAATCTTCTTGTCTCAGCCTCCATAGTAGCTGGGACTACACGCACCCATCACAACACCCAGGTAGTTTTTCTACTTTTAGTAGAGACAGGGTCTTGCTCTTGCTCAGGCTGGTCTGGAACTCCTGAGCTCAGGCGATCTACCTGCCTTGGCCTCCCGGAGTGCTGGGATTATAGGTGTGAACTGTGCCCTGTTTCTTTGAGTATTTAATTCCTTTAGACAAACACAAAGAATGTGTCCATTTCTTTGAGTATTTAATTCCTTTCGACAAACATGATTTGAGAGGAAATATCAGAATTGATTTTTTATTTTTTGCCTGTAGACTTGCCCCCAAAGGAGGATGTGCTTGGGTATCAGCGTTGAAAGTTAGGTCTTTAGGGATAGGGGCAGGAGGCTTTTGACCAAGACTCATGCCCCATTTAGCCACCCGAAGGGAGCTGGTTTCTGGAAGTGGGGCTGCACCTGTCTGGTAGATCTCCCCTCATCCCCAACGGGGGGCACCCCAGCCTTGGTTTGCTGAAGGGGGTGGGCGCTGAATATAAAGAGAAACAGCCCAGTTCATTCCTAGACTTTTTTCCTTTTCAAATCTCTCTATTAATACCATCTTCTAAAGTTAACATGTAGATATAAGTAATTCATGCACCATTAATATTTATTCTATTGATAAAGAATTCTCTTTGGGGGGGGTCTTTTTAATTTTAGTTTTTATTTTTTGCAGTTTTTGGCCAGGGCTGGGTTTGAATCCACCACCTCCGGCATATGGAGATGGCGCCCTACCTAGTAAGCCACAGGCGCCACCGGGGGGTGGGGGTGGGGAGGGAGGCTTTTTTAAAAGTTGACTCCCTGGAGAATCTGAACCCAGCCCATGAATCTGGGCAATGCAGGTGAGGGACCTCCCCAGGGTGGCCACCTTGATTGCCAGTCCTTAGCTGTTATGCTTGTCCACACCCAGGGGCTCGCCCGGGGATTGTGATCTTTCACATCAAAGCAGAAGTCACAGTTGCCGCTCAGCAGCCCTCATCCTGATGGGGAGGCTCCAGCCACCTTGGAGGTTCCTTCCCAGCTATAGAAAGTATGCATGTCTCCCCTGCCCAGAACTGGTCTCCTTAAGAACTGGCCTTTGAGATGATGTGCTCAGTAATGTTTCTGGTTTTGCTTGGTTAGACATGGAAAAATGTTCCTCCAGATCGAAGCAGCTCCCCATTTATTTCAGAGCGTCCTGCCTCTGAGTCTGAGGCCCCGTTGTGTTTGGAGTTGAGTAATGCCTGCAGGTGGCCGAGGCTCGGCCTTCACAACCACAAGGAAGGGGCAGCATCCAGGGGAAACTTCCAGGCATCTGCTGGGAAGCACCTTCCTTTGTGCCAGACAAATGGATGTTTTTCATATTTCTCACAAAAGGAAAAGGGTTGCCTGACGGAGGTTAACATAACAATCTTCTCTTATTACAGTGATTTATGTGGGCATAACTTCAGCTGCGGAATGTCATCCAGGAGGTCTTTAATTGGCAGACTTCAGGGACCACAGACGGAGATGACAGAGCGAGCTCTGGAGAAATGAGTGTCGGCTGCCATCCCCAGCTCATCCCCGCGGAGGAGTCTAAATAAATCTCGGGGGGAAGGGGGAGGGGGCGGGAAGGCAGTCAGCTTTTAAACTTTTTATTAACCTGATCTCTGCAAATGAACAAAGTGGGAGAGGATCTTGAGCTTCAGATGATCGGCACGTCGGGAGGCTGCAAACAACTGCCCCGGGGTGCCTGAGAGTCAACCAGACACGGGTCTTCTGGCAGTTCTCATTCAAAAACAACAATATTTCCATTTGCAGCCTTTATGGCTTCGACGAGTCACTTGTTCTCATTTTGCCACGTAGGATACCATCCTGTTTTTAAGGGATGTCCAAAAGCGTTATTTTCCTTGGTGGACATATTCTAAGCCCTTGGATAGAGGTGTTGTTTGTAAATGGAGTTGTTGCTGCTTTAGTGCCGTGGTGGGTTCTTGGTGCACATCTTTACCCACTCAGAGCATCGCTGGCTTTCTGGGAGGCAGGGCGTCAAAGGGAAGGAGCGGGCCTTCTTTGAAGAGCGTGGTCCTGATGAATGCGTCACTGCTGGGGAGGCTGCGGTCTTTCCAAAGTCATGATCGATGCTTTGGAAACATCTGTGTTTGTGTTGCCTCGGAGATTGCACGGGCCTCTCTAAGCATTGAACTCCAGCGGTTCCCAAACTGTGGGCTAAGCATATTTTCACGGGTCACTGGGCTTTTGAAAGAGGACTGACTATTTGCCTGCCTTCATTTATTTTCCAAATAATAGTCTATTAAAAATACAGTATCTCTAAGTGAGGTCCCCTCGGGAGCAGACCCTGTTAGGAGAATTGAAGAGCAGGTTGCTTCTTAGACTGGTTATCCCAGGACACAGTGGTGGGGTGTGGGGAAGGGAGGTGGATGGTTAATTTATGTGTCAACTTGGCTGGGCCACGATGCCCAGATATTTGTTCAGCATTGTACTGGAATTTTTTTTCCCCCAAGGGTGTTTTGGATAAAACTATCATTTAAAGCAGTGGACTTGTAACAAAGCAGATTGCCCTCCATAACGTGGGTGGGCCTTGCCCCATCACAGGAAAGTTTAAAGAGAACGTGGAAGTTTGCAGTCCCAGCTGCAGACTTGAGCTATAGCACTCTATCTTCCCTGGGTCTCTGGGGACTGTCCTGCAGATTTTGGACTTGCCAGCCTCTATACGCAGGTGAACTAATCCTAAAAATAAATCTCTCTGCCTACAGTCATGTGTTGCTTAATGACGGGGACACTTTCTGGGCAATGCATGGTTAGCCACTGTCATTGTCGTGTAACCCTCATAGTGTGCTTGATGTAAACTTAGACGGGATAACCTGCTGTGCACCTGGGCCACATGCTCTTCCTGCATATCAGATATTTACATCACGATGCATAACAGTAGCAAAATTATAATTAAGAAGTAGCAACGAAAACAATTTTATGATTGGGGGTCACTGCCACATGAGGAGCTGTATTAAAGGGTGGCGGCATTGGGTAGGTTGGGAACCACCGTCTTGGGCTGTAAGCCTGTACCGCATGTTACTGTTCTGAATATTGCAGGCAACTGTAACACAGGGGGGAGTATTTGTGTATCTAAACGCGTTCTGCTGTGACATCCCAACAGCTGTGGTGGCTGTGATGTCGCTGAACGATGGGTATTTTACAGTTCCTTTATAATCTTACAGGACCAGTGTGGTATTTGCTGAGACATTGTCACGCGGCGTGTGGACACACATCGTATTGGTCCAGCTTCTCTGGAGCACTCTGACTAATACAAGTGGTTTTTCGGTCCTTGTCCCATCTGGCCTAGGAAGGGGAGGGGAGGATGGTGCTACTGGATGTATTTAATGGGCAGGTTTCTGCTTTGGGCAGCTTTGGAAGAGTGTGAAACAAGCCCGAGTCATTCCAGCTGAGCGGGGAGAGAGTTGAGTATTACCCCACCAGCTCCTACCTGTCTTCCCAGGCACCTGTACTAGACCTGTGAGTGCCGAGGGGAGGCTGGCCGGGCACAGATGGTGACCTGCAAATACTATTGTGTTGGGGTCTGCAAAACTTTCTGCTTAAAAAAACAAAGAACATTCCTTATTGTTTTTCCCCCAGTCTCAAAAACTAGACAACTAATACCGTACAAATAAAAGTTAAAAAAAAAAAGAAGTTAACTGATGACTTCATGCTGAGCCTCAGAGTCAA
>CAUYRH010095113.1:0-11890 GCA_963574655.1 Perodicticus potto
GAATCTCCTGCCTCTG
The DNA here is from genome assembly GCA_963574655.1 of Perodicticus potto. NCBI lineage: Eukaryota > Metazoa > Chordata > Mammalia > Primates > Lorisidae > Perodicticus > Perodicticus potto. The sequence goes on from CAUYRH010095113.1 coordinate 17, forward strand.
CCTCCCACGTAGCTGGGACTACAGGCGCCCGCCACAACGCCCGGCCACTTTTGGTCGCAGCTGTCATTGTTTTTTGCCAGGCTGGGCTGGATTCAAACCCGCCAGCTCAGGTGTACGTGGTTGGCGCCTTAGCCCGTTGAGCCACAGGCACCGAGCCTGCAATTTGTTTTCTTGAATGCTCTTCCTTGGAGTCACAGCTTGCCAAACTTCTTTCTTGGCTCAGCTCCCCACCTTTGGCTTCCTAGAATCTGATTCTCTCCAGTGTTTCTCCCTCTGGTCAGGGGCCTCTGCCGAGGGTTGCTACTAGTCAGCATCTTCACATAATAGTTTTTCTATTTTTAGTAGAGACAAGGTCTCGCTTTGCTCAGACTGGTCTCCAACTCCTCGCTCAAGTGATCCACCTGCCTCTACCTCCCGGAGTACTAGGATTACAGGTGTGAGACACTGTGGCTCCATCCCTTCTTGATTCACCATCTGTCACAGCATTTCTGGTGTATCTATTTCACTTAACATGAGCCATTAATCTTTCTAAGATTCCAAGAACCTCCTAGCTCCATATTAGCCCCATCTCCCAGAGTCTTTGCCAACATGTTAAATCCTATACCATGGAAGAGTAGTCCATGTTGATAAATTTCTGCTATCCATTTTTTTTTCTATTATCCATCTTAATGTTCTCTCTGATGTAGAACATCCAGAATCCTGTCCCATATATAGTCTCCAATTCTTATCAGTATATGCAATTGAAGTCTTATAGCACCTTTGGGATATAGTCCCTTTCTTCCCTTAGCAGGCCCAATACTTCTCCCACCAGGTCATGTTGTGGCTCTACCTATTTATTGGCCTAGTGGCATCATCTTAAAATAAGAGTACTAGCCTTTAACAAGGAGGAATGGGTCATTTCTGCAGGCCAGAAGACAAAGTAGCAAAGATGGAGGAGGTTCAAAGGGATCTAGATAGTCAAGATTTTATCCACCTGAATGTTGCCATTGTGGGTCTCAGGCTTCTGCTCTGTCCTACTCAAGGCCCTGACCTTGGAGTAGCAAACTTGCCAAAATTGAGAGTTCAACTTCCTCTGGGACACTGCTACTTTGTAATTAAGTTCTAGGCCTGATCCTTAGTTTTTTCCTGCCATTTGGCTGCAGCTTTAGAACTAGCCTCCAAATGGTAATTAATCACTTCTACCCTTCATGGCTCAGCATGGTGGCTCAAGCCTGTAATCCTAGCACTCTTGGAGGCCAAGGAAGGAGGATTCTTGGAGCTCAGGAGTTCAAGACCAGCCTGAGCAAGAAAGAGTCCCCATCGCTACTAAAAATAGAAAAAAATTAGCCAGGTGTTGTGGTATGCACCTGCAGTCCTAACTAGTCAGGAGGCTGAGATAGGAGGATTGCTTGAGCCTAGAACTTTGAGGTTGCTGCGAGCTAGACTGATGTCATGGCCTACAGCATCAGAGTGAGAGTCTGTCTCAAAAAACAAAAAAATTAGTCACTTCCAACTTTCATTGTCTTTCTTCAGTGCATTGATTGCCCCATTTAAAGACATCCAATTCTACGTTATTTTTAAAATTATTACTTCCCCCTAAATTGGCACAGTATCCACTGCATTATACAAAATAGGTTTAATTAATGGATCACACAATATATACCTATTTGGATAGATTGATGGAAAGATAGGTGGATCGAGGGAGTTCTACAGAGCCCCACTAGGATAGCCTGAGAAGTAATGAATTAAGACTGAAAACCATTGGCATTTCCTCACTAAGGATTTTCCTTTAATAAGAACACTACACAAGCAAGAGGATAGAAAGAACAATTATTTTGGAGCCTCTGAATGATCAGTAATTAATAATAAATCAGCAAAATGACAACTGAAATGGATAATCATTAGCCAAACATAATAGGACCATGAAACATTGATCTAAATTCTAATAAACTTCAGCCAGAATTAATGTCCAGTCAGAGGAACCAGAGGAGACTCTCTTGCTTAGATCTGAGGTTTCCCTGCCTCACCAGGCCCTAGAACCCAGTGGACTGCAGGAGTCTACATGTATATCACACTCAGCACCACTTCCCTTAGGATATCTTGCTAGGTTGGATTTATAGCACAATTACCAGGCAAAGCCCGGGCCAGAGAAACTAAAGGGGAGATTTTCTTAACATCAGAAATTTCTATCATTGTATCCAGTCCACTTCAGGCTTCCAAGGCTCTCTATTCTTCCACAGTCTGTCAAATTGCCAGAGAAATTAGAATATCTCCAATTGTTAGGATATCTTGTGATTCTGGAGATCAATATCCTTATGTTCACTCAGACTCCAGAATGGAGACAACCTAGCAGGTAGGAATGCAGGTGTGCCCATTAGGCTTTCACCCATCTTACTGCTACCGATTATGACTTCAAAAGTCCCAAATAAGTAAGGGCTTGAATGTCATATTTTTGGCTTATGATTGTCACAGGCTTTGTTACTAAAAATACATGCTCTATCCAGAGGCTGCCATGTCCTGTATCTAATTGCCCATCACCATCTCTTTGGGAAAGGTATTCTATGAGGTTCACTCTCTCTCACAATGGGGGAGTATTATAGACACAGAGGCATTTATTTGTCAGAGTCAAGGCTTCTGCTGATCTTAGGATTTCATGAAAGTTGGAAGATACGCTATGACAACCTCCCAGATGACATTCAAAATGGGTGTTTCTAAGATTAGGGAGATGAATGGTGGACCTTTTACATAACTTTTCTCTAGGACCTACAATTGTAAATTTGCTGAGCTATGTGACATGCTGCATCACAAGGAAACTCCCCCCTATTCTTTATTCATTACCATTCGCAAGGCCTGTAGACGCTGACTCTGTCTTACCTCTGTGACCCATCCTTCCAGTTCCCCTAACGCTACTCTGGGTCAGCATTTCTTACCCACTCTGTCTGCTGCAACAGGCTCTGTCTCTAACACCCAGTTTTTCTCCTAATCCAAGTCAACTGATAGCAACCAGGGTGAAGTTTGGAGGGTAGGTGACTTGGGGGAGAGAGAAGCATGGCATCTTGCTGTATTTGAGTGTTCAATTTTTGTTTGCAAACCATTTCTTTTCTCCCTGTGAGCCCTCTGGGAACTAGGAGCATGGGAGCTATGAGTTCATATATTAGGATTTCAGTTTGAGAAAAAGTTCCGTAGGAGATGTAAACAAACATACAAGAAGGAAACAAAGTTTGGTAGTGTGGCATTAGGGACTGAATTGTGTCCCCCTCAAAATTCATATATTGAAAGTCCTAACCCCCAGGAACTTAGAATGTAACTACAGTTAGAGATGAGGTCTTTAAAGAGGTAATTAAGTTAAAATGAGGTCACTAGGGTAGGCCCTAATCCAGTAGGACTGGTGTCCTTATAAGAAAGGAAGAGTGCAGGAGGACACAGGGAGTAGATAATCACCTATAAACCAATGAGAGAGGCTGCAGGAGAAACCAAACCTGCCAACACCTTGATCTTGGACTTTCTAGACTCTAGAACTATGGGAAATAAATTTCTATTGTTTTGTTTGTTTTGTTTTTTAAGACAGAGCTTCACTATGTTGCCCTCAGTAGAGTACCATGGTGTCACAGCTTCTGGCAACCTCAAACTTCTTGGGCTTAAGCAATTCTATTGCCTCAGCCCCCCAAGTAGCTGGGACTACAGGCGTCCACCACAATGCCTGACTACGTTTTTGTTGCAGTTGTCATTGTTGTTTAGCAGGCCCAGGCCAGGTTTGAACCTGCAAGCCTCGGTGTACGTGACCAGCACCCTAACCACTGAGCTACAAGCGCTAAGCCTAAATTTCTGTTGTTAAGCCACCCAGTCCGTGGTCTTTCATTATAGCAGCCCTAGAAAACTACACAGAGTGATTGTTAATGTTGCAAAAGCCAAATTAGTGACCAGAAGCCTAACATTCAAGCTGATTCAGGGGAAATCACACATTGTCCAAGGCTCACAAGGCCCTCACTCAGCCCCAGAGTTCACTAAGTACCTTCCTCTGTTCTCCTCCATCCCTAGCCAGGAACTTGTGATGTCTACTCTTTTTTCCTTTTTTTGAGACAGTCTCACTCTGTTGCCTTGTGTAGAGTACTGTGGTGTAATTGTAGCTCATAGCAACCTCAAACTCCTGGGCTCAAGAGATCCTCTTGTCTCAACCTCCCAAGTAGCTGGGACTACAAGTGCCCACCACAATGCCCAGATATTTTTAGGGACAGGGTCTTACTCTTACTCAGGCTGATCTTGAACTCCTGAGCTCAAGAAATCCACTCTCCTCAGCCTCCCAGAGTGCTGGAATTACAGGCGTGAGCCTCAGCGCCCAGCTTGTGATGTCTATTCTTATATAACTGCCTCTGTGCCCCTCCTTGCCGCTTCTAGTTTCCTAATGTGGCATCTAAACTTAACGTGTCCTAAAATCTTTAAGGCCTGATGCTGGACCAAGCTGAGGGACACATAGAGATGAAAGTTCACCCTAAGCAGCAGGAAGTCTAGAAGGAATGAAATGCTCTAGCATCTGAGTAGCCTAATTGATACTATTGTGCAATATGTATGTTTTTTTTTAATAAGTTGATAAGAACCCATCTAACAGGCTAACTTTCTCACTATGAGTCTTAACAGTCCATTGTAGGGTTTTAGTTCTGTAATAGAAGGGGACTGAATTAAGACAAGAGGTGAGACAAGGGTGAAGTATGAGGAGAAAGACAGAGCTGTGTGGAGTAGTTTGCTTGTTCCACAAACATTAGAGTGCCCCCCATGTGTATGTGCTAGGGATACGCTGGAGAGCAAAACTTTCCCTTCTAGAAGCTTCTAGTAGAGAAAACAAAAACAAAAATATAAGTTATTCAGATACACACATACATAAAATACAATGATACACTACAGGAAGTTCTGTGAGAAAAAGGTGCAGAAAGCATTGACAGTGAGCTCGCCTTTATCTACTCTGGTCCACGTGGGCAGGAAAGGCTTATCTGAGGAGGGTCTCTGAGTCTGCACCAGGTAGAATCTGTGCTCTCTCAGCTAACACTAGTCCTGCTCTACTTCCTCTCTATCTCCAGGGTCGGAGGCCTGAAAATTACATTTTCCAGACCCCCTTGCCAGCTGATTCTGCTAATGGGAGGCACTGGAAGGAGACTGGAAAGTAGGGAGAAGGGAAAGAAGCCATGTTTTTCCTAACTCTAGTGGTGGCAGAAGCAGTAACGGGAGCAATGACAGCAATGAAAAAAAGCAACAATGATGGTGGCAGAGACTAGAGTAAGTGAGAACATTTGGGTTCCCACTTTGGCAGCATAGTTCCAAAAGCAGCCTCAGCAGCACGGCAGTCATGAGCGCTGAGTGACACCATGTTCTCCTCTGTGCACCCAGCCCTAGAGGAAGAGTAACTTCCTAAAACTACCCACCTATGAGTCATTTTGACTTCCCCTTTTTGAACTTCCACTATTCTTAGACCTTTGTTAACAATTCTCTGTGTGAAATTTCCTCGGTTTAAAAAAACCTAGAGTAGGCTCGGTGCCTGTGGCTCAACAGGCTAAGGCACCAGCCATGTACACCTGAGCTGGCGGGTTCGAATCCAGCCCAGGCCGGCCAAACAACAATGACGGCTGCAACCAAAAAATGGCCGGGCCTTGTGGCGGGCACCTGTAGCCCCAGCTGCTTGGGAAGAGGAGGCAGGAGACTCGCTTGAGCCCAGGAATTGGAGGTTGCTGTGAGCTGTGATGCCACGGCACTCTATCCAGGGTGACAGCTTGAGGCTCTGTCTCAAAAAAAAACAAAAAACCTAGAGTAGTCTTGCTTTCCTGACTAAACTAATGCTCCTAAAATCAAAGATAGGATCTGGGATTAGTTATCTGACTTGTCTTGAATAAAGTGATGATGACATCAGTGCCAGTGGAAAATGGGATGCATTGGGATGTCCCTGGAATGCAGTAGCAAATGGTTACTTAAATTATCACTGCTGATTGGTTGGGATGAAGTGCTTCCTGCTCATTGTGGAGACCAAGCTATGGCTGCATTTGACCATTTGGAAGGAATGATGAATATAAAGACTTGAATGGACTGGCTACTTCCAAATGTGCTGGTAAATTCACAGAAAGAAAACTACAAACTTGGAGCTTTAATATCTCAACTAGCGCCATGGTCTGAGAACCAGAAAGCTTCTATGTCAGCACAAAAATTGTCTCATAACAGCCACAGAGTCAATCTAGCTAAAAATTCAGACCTAAAACATGATCCTATAGGTTGTAGAATTATAATTAAAAGACTCACCAGGTCACTTATAGAAGTGTATAATCAATCAGTCAACCAATCAATCACTGTTCTAGGTCTTGAGTATAGAGGTACATAGGACCAACAATGTCCTTGCCCTCAAAGAGGTCCACGTAAAGATCTGGAGAAAAGGAATTGCAAGCAGAAGGAAAAGCAAATGTGAGACACTGAAATGACGCTGGTGAGGTGTGCATAAGTGGGAGAAGAATGTAGTGAATGTGGAGGAGAGTAGAGGGAAGTGGAGACAGAAAGACAGGCAAGGAGCAGGTCTGGCAAGGCCACTGTAGGCCATGGTGGAGGATTACTTTATTCTGATTTAATAAAAGCCATTTTAATGTGCTAATCATGTGGTATAATACAATACAATTCTGATGCTAACCTCCCAGAGTCAGCACTGACTTTGTATGTCAAAGAACATGGTCCTTTTAAAAACTGCCCTTACTTCAGACAACAGCCATAAGTTTGAGAGTCTCAGACCAACCATGCTTCTGATTAACTGGCTACAAATTCAGAGATTTTCATGACCCTCTCAGGTTCAGTAACTTGCTAGAACAACTCATAGAACTCAAAAAGTGCTTTACTTACAATTATAGTTTTATTATAAAAGATACAAATCAGAAACAGCCAAATGAAGAGACACACAGGGCAAGGTCAGAGAGGGTCTCAAACACAGAGCTTCTGTGCCCTTTCTCTGTGGAATCAGGGCATACATGTATCGTCCTCCTCCTTGTACCAACCAGGAAGCTCCATCAAATTTTGGTATTTAAAATTTCTATTAGGGTTTCATTATGTAGGCAAGATGGAATGAATTATTGATCACGTGATTGACTCAATCTTCAGCCCCAGAGCCCAGAAAGTCAGGCTGATGTCTCATGTCTCAAAGCCCCAATCTTGTAATCACATGGTAGGTCCTTCTGGCTCAGCCTACTCCCCTACCCCCATCCTGGATCATCTCATTCACATGAGCCTTCTAGGGCCCACCATGAGTCACTGAGTCACCTTATTAGCATCAGGACCCACCCCGAATAACAAAGACACTCCTACCACTTAGGAAACTCAATTCCAATGGTTTTAGAAGCTCCATGCCAGCAACCCAGAAAAACACCAGCTGGAGAATATTACAATCTGAGTTAAATTCTAGAAGATCACTGCAGCTACTACAAGGACAGGAGAGTGAAGGCTACAATGTTATTCTAACTAGGATGTTACCAGGGAGATATCCTGGCTGTCTTTGGGTTGCCTAATCTCCTTGGGTCCATTTTCCAAATCTGGTTCTCTAGCCTTCTCATTCATTCTACAAGCTATACTACATACAAGATCCTTGTAATAAATATTTTCTGCCTAAGTTAACCAAAATTGGTTTCTGCTGCTTTTTACCAAGAATTTTTTACTGTTGCACTCTCTCTCTCCCTTTCTACCCTGTGCTTCCATAATTTCTGCTCCATAAAATATGTTGTGGCTGACCCATGGTTCAGTTATGTGATCCAGTTCCAGACACTCACACTGGTTTTCAGTTCCATTTCCAAATTCCTGAGGAAGACAATTTGATCATTCCATTTGAGGCCATTTCTACTCTTACTCCAATCAAGTGTGGCTAAAGTAGGGTCATGTTAAGGCCTGGTTGTTAAGGCCTCATGTGCCTGAAATTATTATAATTAGAATAGATACTCCTAATGTTTCCTACAAATAGATAGAATTTAAAGAGCCATGGAAGGTTCGGCACCTGTGGCTCAACGGGCTAAGGCGCCAGCCACGTACACCTGAGCTGGTGGGTTCGAATCTAGCCTGGGCCTGCCAAACAATGACGACGGCTGCAACCAAAAAATGGCCGGGTGTTGTGGCAGGCGCCTGTAGTCTCAGCTACTTGGGAGGCGGAGGCAAGAGACTTGCTTGAGCCCAGGAATTGGAGGTTGCTGTGAGCTGTGATACCATGGCACTCTATCTAGGGTGACAGCTTGAGGCTCTGTCTCAAAAAAAAAACAAAAAATAAAAAAAATAAAGAGCCATGGAAGAAAAAGAATTTATTTCAAGATGGAAAACATGAACTCATGATGCACAGAAGCTAGAATAGTTGTGGTGTTTTTTTTTTTCTTTTTTTGAGATAGAGTCTCACTTTGTCACCTTCAGTAGACTTACCTGGTTTCATGCTCAAAGCAACCTCAAACTCTTGGGCTCAAGCAATCCTCTTGCCTCGGTTTTTCATTTTCGGTAGAGACGTGTCTTGCTCTTGCTCAAGCTGGTCTCAAACTCCTGAGCTCAAGCAATCCACCCAGAGTGCTAGGATTACAGGCGTAAGCCCCCTTGCCCAGCCTTGGTTGTTGCATTTTCAAACAATAGGAGAGATTCTGTCCAAACCAGAGCAGAGACTCCTGGTAGGATGTGAAGGAGGTGTGGACTTGGCTAAAGAAGGCGAAGTGATGGCCCTGGAGGTTCTGAATACCTAGAAGTAAAATGTTTCAACTAGTGAAGAAAACTGGAAGTTATTGAACTTATTTGTCTGAGGAAAGGTCTGAAAGGCACTATCTAAACAGTGGTAGCAAGTTGAATTGGAGGGGCCATGGATTTGGAAGTATATTAGAAGGATGATGATGGAGTGTGAGAGATACAAATTCTTTAAAAAATAAAATATAGTATTCTAGGCACTGTGGCTCATGCCTGTAATCCTGGCACTTTGGGAGGCCAAAGCAGGGATCACTTGAAGCCAAGAGTTTGAGATCAGCCTGAACAACATAGCAAGATCCAGTCTCTACAAAAAAAAAAAAAATTAAAAATTAGTGGGGCATGGTAGTGCATGCCTGTAGTCCTGCTTACTTGGGAGGCTGAGGCAGGAGGATCACTTAAGCCAGAGAATTGGAGGCTGCAGTGAGCTATGATGATGCCACTACACTCTAGCCCAGGCAACAGAGTGAGACCCTGTCTCAAAAATAATAACATTATAATAAGATAGAGTAGTTTTCGCTATATAAAAAATGAAAGAGAAATAAATCATGCTTATGAAATTCCAAGTTGTCAGTGAGAGAGTGCAGTGAATTCCAAGGCTACAAATACACAATTTGTGACTCTCCTATTAAAAAAAAAAAAACATCTGGTTGCATATTCTTTCTGTGACTGTTCCTCTGCTGGCCTTCTCCTTCAGGAAGCCATAGCATGGCCTGGTACCACGTACTGCAAGGAACACTCAAACCTAATGAATAGGGTTTTTTTCTTTTTTATGGGAATTGTGCATGTTTGTTGACTCAGCTCAATTTGACCGATATGAGAAATTTGTTTTCATATGCATGAGCTGCCCTTTTTAAGAGCCTTTTCTCTCTCTTTCATTTTTACCCTACCTTTGCTCAATTATCTCAGGAAAATTTCCTTCCTTTTTTGTCTTCTTTTTCTTCCTTTTGTAAGCTAAAGAAAAATTACATTAATCATGAATGATAAGTCTATAATACTGCCAGTGACACATCCATAATAGGAAAAAAAGGAAGACTATACATTTGGAAGTGAGATTTAATGTCATAAAGAACCAGTAGCATCAAATTAGAAAGCCTTGGAAAGAGCCTACATTTCCCTTCAGAATCTTCCCCTATCCTCATCTATATTAATCTATACTAATCTACACCTAGCACTCATCTCTGTCTTCATCCTTAAATTAAATCTGCTTTTGCATTCTGCTTTTATTTTTATTTATTAAAAATGAACATTTTTCCAGCTCAGCACCCATAGCATAGTGGTTACAGCACCAGCCACATACACCAAGGGTGTCGGGTTCGAACCTGGCCTGGGCCAGCGAAACAACAATGGCAACTATAATAAAAAATAGCCAGTCGTTGTGGCGGGCCCCTGTAGTCCCAGCTGCTTAGGAGAAGATCAGAAATGTTGAATCTGTTAAACATGCTTCAAGGCAAGCCTCCAATTACCTACATTGTATGATGTGAACAGTATCCATTCATTCACTAACATATATGGAAAATCAGGCCAGGCACAGTGGCTCATGCTTGTAATCCTAGCACTGTAGGAGGCCAAGGAAGGTGGATTGCTTAAGCTCAATAGTTCAAGACCAGCCTGAGCAAGAGCGAAACCTCGTCTCTAAAACAATCGCTTATGCCCAACAGTTTGAGGTTGCTGTGAGCTGTGATACCACAGCACTCTACCAAGGGCAACATAGTGAAACTCTGTCTCAAAAAAAAAAAAATGAACATCTTTCTTAATAAATTTCAAAGATGGGAGACTAGATTTACATAAATGCTAATACTGCAATGGAAATTTTTACCAAATTTTTTCTTATAAATACACAATGTAGCATCAATGTTATGAGTTTCAGTGGTTTTAGGGGCCTAACCTGGGTATCTACTTGCACTTATTAAAGCATCTTTTTGACAAAATACATTATAACCTCAAACAAACAGATTTTCAAGCTGACTTCTGCAAATCTAGTTTTCAAAAGCTGAATACTGGCTTAACTCAGTAAAAAGATTCTAACGAGAAATATGACATTATATGAATTTAAGCATAGTAATGGGGAATTCCAACATACAAGCTTAATGCATATGACTTCCTTTTCTTACTACTTAATTGGCTTTGGTAAGCAGCCAGTTCTTTATTTGTTGTTCTTAAGCTGTCGTTATGAATTCTGCTAGCTCATAGAGTGAAAAAAAATGAGCTAGAGGTAGGGGTTTTGCTGCATGAGTTTTCTAAATATATTTATTAATGCTTCTTAAATTATCTTCAAAGCTGGGTGTCTTTCTCAATTTGGAGCATCTTCTCACTTTGCTTAGCACCACAGTCTCACTTTTATTGTCTGTATTGCCAGAAGCAGCTGCATTTATTTACATTTTTTAAATGAATGAAACTCTTGTTGACATATTGGAGAGTCTAAAAATGTCCCATTTAAAGTCATCTTCACAACTATATCTGCAGCAGTGGCAGTTGAATGAGCCCCACTTTGTAGCAGGGTTGATTTTCAAGAGAAATGTTTAGGTGAAAATGAAGGGCTTAGGCTCGGCGCCTGTGGCTCAAAGGGCTAAGGCATCAGCCACGCATACACCTGAGCTGGCGGGTTCGAATCCAGCCCAGGCCCGCCAAACAACAATGATGGCTGCAACCAAAAAATCCCCGGGCGTTGTGGCGGGCGCCTGTAGTCCCAGCTACTTGGGAGGCGGAGGCAAGAGACTCGCTCAAGCCCAGGAATTGGAGATTGCTGTGAGCTGTGATGCCACAGCACTCTATCCAGGGTGACAGCTTGAGGCTCTGTCTCAAAAAAAAAAAAAAGAAAGAAAGAAAAAAGAAAATGAAGGGCTTAGAAAGTCTTATTATTGGGTGACACAGAAGAAACTGTTTTGGCTGTATTTCAAGTTTCCAACTGAAATTTCAAGTCAAGGCCATAAGACAAAACCATAGGAGCAAAATAGAAGAACAAAATGGTACAACTGCCCTTCCATTTAAAATGTCCCAAAGGCTACTTCCCCAGTAATAAGATTGTGTTCTTTTGAACTTTTGGCTATGGTGAAGGAAAATCAGAAATGTTGCATCTATTATACATGTTTCAAGGCCAGCCTCCAATTACCTACAGTGTATGATGTGAATAGTATCCATTCATTCACTAACATATATGGAAAATCAGGCCAGGCA